>APFE030668510.1:86313-103561 GCA_000404065.3 Pinus taeda | reverse complement strand
AACTTAACAATGGCTCTCCTTCTGAACTTTTTCTCCCTTCCAGGGGTCTTAGACAGGGAGATCCGCTATCTCCTTTTCTCTTCATCCTCGTGATGGAATGGCTAGGGCGATCCATCAAGCATGCAAGATCAATGGGAAAAATTCAAGGACTCCAACTTTCGGAGAATGGGCAAGTTCTGACTCATCAACAGTTTGTAGATGATACCATGTTACAAGGAACTCCCACAGTTAAAGAAGCACGGGCTTACAAACAAATTTTGAATGACTTCACAAAGGCTACAAGTATGGAAGTTAACCTTACCAAATCAAAAGTCTTTTTCTTTAACACTCGTATCGCCATCCAGAGAAATGTCTCCAGAATTTTAGGCTTTCAAAGAGAATCCCTTCCCTCTAAATATTTGGGAGTTCCTCTTACAGCTAAACCCCAACACAAGAGCATATGGGATCCATTAGCTACTAAAATGCAAGACAAGGTCAGGAAATGGACAAACAGATCTCTAAATTTAGCTGGTAGACTGGTTCTTACTAAAGCAGTTCTCCAAGCTATCCCAATCTTTATGCTATCAGCCCTCCCAGCTCCAATAGGAGTCTTACAGCAATTTCGGAATATTCAACGAGATTTTCTGTGGGGCAAAGAGGAAACAAGGAAAAAATGGGCTTTAGTCTCATGGGAAAAGATCTGCAAACCCAAGAACCAAGGAGGCCTGGGTTTGGACAATCTAGAGATTCTCAACAAGGCTCTAGGAGCAAAACTTTGGTGGAGGTGGGTTAAGGATCCTAAAGCTCAATGGGCAAGCATCTAGAAGGAAAAATACGCCAATGCCTGGCCGGCTTCTGATATAATACGAATGACAGGAACAGTGAAAGACTCCCCCATATGGAACAAGGCATGGGAGAATAGAGAAGTGGTACAAAAGAACAGTTTCTGGGAAATCAGAGAGGGAGATCTGGCACTTTTCTGGGAGGACAAATGGCAACAAGAACCTAATCTTCTAAGGGAAGCATTTTTAGGCCTCAAGCAAGAGACTGACAATCAAGGATTAGTTAAGGTGAAAGACTTTTGGGAGAACCCACATAATGCAGGAAAGTGGAGAATTTGGAAAAAAATAGAGAACAGAGAGGATAGGACCCTCAACAGTAAAGCTGAGTCCCTTAAGAGAATGTTGGATCAGAGAATAATTCTAGTAATGAAAGGGCAGGATCAACTGAGATGGGGTAACAACAAAGAGGGAAAATTTAATATCAAGGAAGCTAAAGGTCTTCTCCTTGATCTGGAACCACAAGCTCCAAATAAAACTTGGCAGAAGCTTTGGAAGCACAAAGGCTGGATGAAAATCAAACTCTTCATGTGGTTAGTTCACCACCGGAAAATTTTAACCTGGGACAACCTCAAAAAAAGGGGCATGCTGGGACCCTCCAGATGTCATCTCTATGAGACCCAAAAGGAGACCATCGAGCATCTTCTCAACAGCTGTTTTTTCACAGACAGGATATGGGATTTCTTTACCAACATCTTCAAACAGTCTGATAGAGACAAAGAAAGTAATGGTAACACTCTTAACAATTGGAGGAATAATTTCTCTGATAATGAAGTTCTCAATTCTGCCTGGGATCTCTTGTCGGGTTTCATTATATGGAATGTGTGGAAAGAAAAGAACAAAAGAATATTCAAAGAGGTAAAGGCTGCCTCTCTTAGCCTAGTGAAGCTGATTGTAAAACAACTTAAGGAGACAGTTGGTACCACTGTTAGGAATCTCCCCAAAAATCCTCCTACAGAAGGAGAGTTAAGAATCCTACAGTTGTTAGACATGCAGGGGCTTATTCCTCAAGGTCTAGACAGGAAAGCAAGCATGAGAGATGAAGTGGAGGAATTTTGGCATCCTCCCCCTAAAGGTTTTTTAAAGTACAACATTGATGGAGCTTCCAAAGGCAACCCGGGGGAGGCTGGTTTTGGGGGAGCTCTAAGGGATGAAACAGGTAAAATAATCACCCTCTTCCATGGACACTTAGGAAAAGCCACTAACAACATGGCAGAACTAATGGCTTTGGAACAATGCTTAGAATTTTTGATACAAAACAATTGCCAAAACGTCATAATAGAGGCAGATTCAGAGTTAGTCATCAACGCAGGCAAGAGAATCAATAATGGAACAAGGCCAGAAAAGGTCACTAAACAGTAGAGGTTAACGCGGGTTCTACAGAGAATTCAAGTTCATCTACAGCAACTTCGTACTCTCAGATTTATACATGTTAAAAGAAAGGCCAACAAATTGGCAGACATTCTTGCCAACCAAGGTGTCAGCTGCAAAGACAGAGCAATCTTATGGACGTGGAACACAATGGCGCAAAGCAACCTGAAAAAACTGTCATAACCAGGCGGAGGAAGACATAGAAGAATATAGAAGCAAAATGACAGAAACCATTTAGTAATGAACAGAGGTCATAGGGCTGCTCAAGGTTGGACAAAAAGGTTCATGATGGAAGATAAGCCAAAGTTAGCGATTAAGTTGACAACGATCGGGATTATTCTCTGTGATGGGCATCAGAGTTGCCCTGACCGAAGAAAGCAGCATCTCATACTTCAGCATCACTTTAAGTGTTTACCTGTAGCCTGGTTCAGAGTCATCCCTGGGTGGCTCTGTGGTGGGTGTTTCCTCTTGCTTTCGTTTTGGAAGAATGGACGCTTCGTCTGGCGCTCTCAATATTCGCACCACCCGAAGTTTTCTGTCCGGAATCTGCTTACCAGCTTGGAAGTGGTTTTCTTGTGATCGCAAGCCCCGAAGGCGGAATCCGGTTTTCGCGAATTGTCAGCGATCCCATTCAGAGGTTTACACGTGGCGATGGGGATGGTTGGAACACTGCCCTCATCGCACACTATTGTTCGACGATTTTGGGGGGTGCGATATGTTCCAAGATCGTCCAATCATATGATGTAAAGGGACGGCTGGGATGGTTCGAGCAGTTTGGTGGTCGAGCTAGTTAAGTGTCGGGCTTCTTTCCATCGCGAAGTTGTCCGCTGCCGTCAAATAGGGTTCGAAGATTCAGCGGTGATGATTAATGTGACAGGTTGGTTAGTTGGCGGGAAGCGTGTTTGCCCTTTTTGGTTGGGAGTTGTTTTAGTGGGCGAGTTTCTTTTGGGCTCGGTCTGCTCCACTTTCCAAGGGTTGGGGGGCCCCCTTGTTCTAAACTTCTTGTTAGCTCAAACATTTGAAAGAATTTGTTTTTCAGGGCAAAGTCTTTTGCCTCGGGCCCATTCTTGAGTTGATATAAATTTTGTAAATTATTAATGAAAAAGAAGGTCCTTCTCTTGCTTCAGCAAAAAAAAGAGTGGATCTCGGTCTCGATACAACGAGAGAAGTTTCGGTGATATTACAGTGATGTCTCCCCACTGTCTCATGAAGAAGGTCTTAGTGCCACTCATGAAGAAGGTCTCGGTGTAGCCAGGTCTCAATGTAGCCATGATTCAGTGCTACTGTTGAAGAAGAAGTTCGTATCCAGTGATTTCAGTTCAATGTCATCTCATGACTACAGTGATCTCATATGGTGCGAAGTCTGAAGTAAAAGAAACCAAAAGAAGAATGAACAAGAAGAATGGAGGACTTGTGTCTTGGTCTTGGAGAGGCTACTAGGTCAAGGATCTTGGTCTTGGTATTCATCAATTGGAATATCTATAAAAAGAATTTGTGTAGGTTTTCCTCTCAAAGAGTGAGAGGTTTTGGCCCTGGCTCATAGCCTACATGTTGTGTCTCTTGTCTATTTATTTTCATGTATTGGTTACTGTTTGATGAAGAACACTAATAATCTAACAAGAAAAATATCCTAATCTAAAGAAGTAAAAAGCATTCACAAGTAGTCACTAATAGAAGAGAAATCACCTAATACTAATGCCCTAGATTTCTCAACAAGGGCTACCAAAAGAGAGATGTAGATGCCACCTACAACTAGTATTCATGAGATTGGATGGAAGATCCTGGAAGAGGTAAGTGTATGAAGAAAAGCCAAATGTGGACTAGAAGATCACTTTCCTATTAAAAAAAAGGATCACATGACTATAGGTTCAACCTTATGGTTCATTGAAGAGAAAGTGATGGAGAAGATTGTTGATGCCCTACGACAAAGAGATGATAAAGGCTCCATAATGAAGAAGATGAAATTTCATGACATCAAAAAGAGGAGCCCTACAAGCAATTGAGAGGACCATGATCTCCACCAAAGAGCAAAGAGTTGTTGTTGGAAACAAGTCCCTAGTTGAGAGGGAGCTTGGGCAAGTCCCTGTTTAAGTGAGAGCTTGAGTATATTCCTTTATAGGAATGAGCATATCCTCCATAGTTAAGAGGGAGAGATAGACACATCATTCTTGCTTTCATATTGTGAAGAAAGAATGGAGGATTAGGTAAGCATCTAAGATTGATTCTGATACTCTTTGAGGATGTGGTAGGGCATCCAATAGGTAAGAGTAGTCGAAGAGGAAATTCCTTGAGGATGTGTTATTCCAAGATAGGAATTGTCCTAAAATGACAACCCTGTGAACACCCGGGTGGGGTAAGTGCCTTGAGAGACAATGATGATGGTGTCTATCAGTCATTGGTCTTGCCAACAATGTGCTCTGATCTTGTGGAGAGATAGAGTTGTTAGTCAAGGCATTGTTATGTGACAATGTTGGTTGGTATGATGAGATGGTCTGGGATAAGCTAAGGAAGTAGCCTATGAGATGACTTATCAATCCGACTCTTCTTATGAGAATTATTCAATTTGAGAATGTCCAAGTACCTTATATGGATTATGAATACCTTCCTAGTTAAGAGGGAGTATTGAAATATGTAACTAGGTTCGGTCTTCACAATGACATATGTAATCATAATTTTATGTATTTGATATACAGAGAAAAATAAAAGTATTATTGTCCTTCTTGAGGCATGGGTTTCATGATCAAGGTTATTTGATTTATAGGTCAAGGACCCATTGAGTGCTTCTAGGGCTTGTCATTGAGTCTAAAAGTCAATTAAGTCATTGTCATGTATGGAAGACCCTTTCGGGCATGTTACATCTTGTAAAGAAAATTTATGTAAAGTCAAAAGTGTTAAATAGACCCTCTAAGACCTTGTCATCATGCAAAAAAGAACAAGTCGGCCTATAAGCAGCATCAAGTCGCCCTCGTGAACTATTATTTGACCTCCAAGGAAGACTATATATAAGGATGCATCAACCTCATTTGAAAGGCATCAATTCAGCTCACAAGAAGTTTGATCTGAAAGGAAGAAAAAGACTTAGAAGGAGCGAAGAAGAGGAGAATCAAGTAGGAAAAAAATTGAAGCTAAGAAGATCGTTTTAGGGCTAATTTCTCTCACACATGTGGACTGCAGCTAGAATTTCCAAAGTGAAAATTTGCAAACCTTAAAAGAAGCCAAAACCTAACATCATCATTCTTGCAAGCCGAAATCATGAGGAAAAGAGTCCAAGCAAAGCAAAGGAGAGAAGCCTCTTAATTGTTCCCTAAACCTCTCACACGTGTGAAGTAGTAGTCATTGCAGGAGGCCGAAAATTGCAAGCCAAAATTACAGTCAAAGTTGCAGATCGAAATTCTTGGTCAAAAGAGAAGTGGAGGTTGCTATAATGCAAGTTTGACTTTGGTTGACTTGGTGAGAAGGAAGTGCCTCAAGGAGAAGTTTGACTTGATCATGGAGGGGTCTTGGTCAAGGGTCATAGGTCTTGGAATTCATCATTTAAAGTTATATAAGAAGAAAAGAGTTCTTGCTGGTTTTCCTCTCAAGAGGAGAGGTTTTGGCCCTCGCTGATAGCCAATATCTTGTGTTGTTAAAATTGGCAACTAGGGCCAAATTCCACTTTGGACATCTCATTTGATGAAGATAATTATTGCATTAAATTCCTCTCGTCGAGAGGACCAAAATCGATCTAAAGATCGTCAAATTTGGATAAGTAGAAGTGGGTTTTTTAATTTATGTTCTCTCACACAAAAATTATCAAGGTCAGCGTTATCTCTATGTCGGCTCAACAAGTCCATTAGACACGTTCCTTGACCCCCGTCGAATTGTATAAAATTATAAATAGAGGTGCCTTCACCCTCATTTGGACACACATATCTCATTTATTTCCCTGAAATAGCTGCAGATGAAAGAAGATTTCCAGCGAAGGTAATGAGGGCAAGTTTGGGATCGGTTTAGTCTCCTTCATGGGCTGCATTCCACAGGCAGGAAGCCAAAATCAGTTTGGGCTTGTCTATACAATATTCTGGGCTCACTTATCTTCATTACAAGACTGAGGTTGAGCAGAAAGTGAGCCGCACTTATCAAAGGCTATTGGTTGATGTTTTTGGCACGCGCATGTATGGGTTTCCTCCTCAACTGTTATCCGCACTCCTAATAGAAGGTATAGAAGGACGCAGGACTTATGTCTCTTGACACAGAAGGTAGCAAGTCTGGTTGTTGTCTCATCTAGGCCGCAGGCCTAGTCTCCTTGGATTAGATTGACCGAAAGGCCTACACTAGCTCACATCTACTGATTGGATGTGAACAGAGACCCTAGAAGAAAGGCCGCAACATTGAAAGGAATTCTGGAGGTATTATAGTCATGAACCTATGAACCCTTACCTAGATTCAGTCTATGCTTTGTCTATCATTGTCCACTGAACAGGACAGATTGTAACTGCCAGAATGCATATTCGATTGGGGTGCTTATTTGGTTTTTGAACAATGCTCCTAGTTATCACATTGACAAGTCAATGTTGACGCTGATTGTACTCTCTCATCCTCTGCTGAACGTTTGATAATAATAACAAAAATTGATCAAGGGTTTTCCCCATCTTGGGGATTTTCCCTGGCTTGAGCCATATTTTTGTGTTCTCTTGTCTTGGCTTGTCTTCTGCGCTTACATTTAATGTTCTTTCATTAGTTACTGTCATATGATAATGGTTAAAGTGATTGCTTATGGTATAATGGAATTGATAATGGGCTTATGAAGTAACTAACCTAAGCAAAAAACATGTTAACTAAAAATTAACACGGTATCAGAGCTATGGAGAAGACAAAGCCCAAGCAAGAGTGAAAGAGAAAGCAATCTCAGAAAAATGGTTGATGTCTGGAGGGTTTTGGATTATGGAGGCTCTTCGATCTTCATTGCACTGAGGCAACCCTGGGAGGATGTCTGAGGCATTTCGGAGTAAGCATTTATGGGCTAATTCCTCGTGATCTAAAGTCTTTTTCCCTAGGACATTTTGACCTGACGGTTTGAAATCACCTTTCTGAATTTAAATCTAAGGATTATAGCTCACAACAGCTCAGATTTATGACTCGGTCAAACTAGGCCGCACAGAAATGCGAAGTTATCTTAGTAAATCATCAGGACTCTTCCTCAGAGGGAGATGAGAATACTCTTCAGTCATCTTCAATCAAAAATCAGGTCAGTTTAAACTCAGCTTTGTCATCTTTTTGATAGAGCTCAATAATCATATATATGGATCCGAATTTCACAGAATGAACTTTATTTATTTGCTGGGCTATACCTATCTGTCTTCATCAAACCTCTGCGGCTCTTGATTTAATCTTAAAGACCAGTCAAGGAGATGAACAACAAATAATGTTGGTTCACTTTGCTTGACTGGCACAAGGATATCATAGGCATCCAAGGTCATTCAGCCTCCTCTTTTAAGCTAAGCTAGCTCATCTACATTCTTCTGAAGATTCGTTTATCCATTTTACTGTGCCTTCATCTGGGCAGATCTAGTCTCTGCATCTGAACCTTCAAATGGACCCTAAGCCAGATCGGTTTGGCATTATTTATACAGGCCTTAGTTGTATGATTGACAATGGAATCACTGAAACTCTGAGCTTATTGGAGTCCTGTTGTGACCCTAACCAGAGACACTTATTCACTGAACAATTTTATGAGGATGCATGCGACCTCTTGTCATGGTTTTGGTCTAGTGCACTGATACAGATCAGAGGCACGTTGTTGATTGACATTTGCACATATTCTTTCCTAGAACAGAGTGTCGAGTATTCGAGCCTGAGACAGTGTTTTTGTGAAAAATTCAGGACTGTCTAAACTTTTATCTAGCAAAGACCTGAGTTAATTTTTGTGCATTGTTCAAGCCTATTTCTTTCAAGGCAGAATTTGTTAAGGTTCTGTGTCAGTCTCATACAGTCATCTTGATATTTTCACGGAATTTGTTTGCGGCTCCTTCATTTGAAAAGGCATCACCTGAAAGAAGAATTTTAAAACATATATTGTAGCCCTAGCCATGCAAGAGTCTCAGCCCTTATTTCCTGTTACTTGATCTCTGAAGTTTGGCATTTGTTTGCTCAAGGCTGCCTATGGAGAATTTGTTCTGCAGGTCTGAAAAATAAATCAATCATGAACAATGTGGCGTGACAGTGATCGGCTTGATATGTACATTCTCTAATAGTCTGCTCAAACTCTATGGTTAATTTGGCATTGGACCATCTGTTCATAATTTATACCATTCCACTCATCCTCACAGGAGCCTTTCATGGAGAGTACTTAATGCCTTGTCAGTCTATTTTGCATCCAAATGCAAATCTCGCTGGTGTAGGGTTTAGAGTATATCATAATCACCCTCCTTCTCCTTCTCCTTCTTCTATGGTTTCTATTACTGAGCAAAGCAATCCAGGATTTAGAAGATATATACTCATTGGCTAAAGAAGACCCCTGAAAGTGATAACCAGCATGACTGAAGGAATTCGAATTACAGGTATTGACTTATCAAAAGGTCTGTACTGAGTTTCACGTGAATGACTTGGAACATCTTCTGGCTTTGTGAAATGCAGTACTGAACTTCAAAGTTCCTTTGGGGCAAGGACCTAAATTATTATATCAAAGACTGCATCTATCCTACAGGAAAGTGAAAATATAAATTATCCATAAAATGTTGCTTATGGAACTGATACATTAAGTTCATTTTTGTTTTTAGGCCTGGGAAGACTGCACATACAGCACTCTGATTCATCAAAAAGAGCTTTGCAGGTTATCACTGGTATTTTAAAGGCAACTTGAGTAATATGGTGGATGATGTCAGAATTGGAATTATGATCAATACTCCTGTGAGAATTATCACCAGTTAACCAAGGAGTGCAAAGGAGCAAAAAAATGCATGACAGATTCTGTACAATGAGCAGAAGATTTTAATTGTGGTACCTTGGCCACATTATGCCAGAATCTTCTAAAGAATAGTTTTATAGACATGGATGTCTGAATGAGAAAGACTCTTCCTTAACATGGATTGAGTAAACTGATACGTTAGTAACTGTTATCTAGCTATGAAGGATCATTCAGCTGTGATAAGGTAATCTCATGAGAGGATTTCTTCTCCCTGGTTGAAGAAGAACTTCAAAATTATCTTATTTGACATAAAGCTTCCTAATAATATGGGAAGCTCATGATTGAAGCAAAGCTTCAGAGGAAACTATAAAATCCCTAGATTAATAGCAGATTGAAGATAGTTCGATAATTATGTTTTCGACAAAGTTACCCTTCTCAATATTCAGAGGGAGCTATGAAGTTGGACACAGCTAAATTTGATATTGCCTGTCCAACAAGATGATGAACAAAATTTACGAATAACTGCTTATTCAGATAGTATGATCCAAAATATACTGCAGAGAGTTGTTGGTTGGGCCGTATGGTAAATAGTAGCGAGCACATCTGAGTGCCGCATCTCTTGAGGTCCACCTTCAAAGACTAAAGTCGGCTACTTTGGAAGAGAATGCACAAAAGCAGCCTGCATGGCCATTTAAGTAAACTCCACAGCAGCCATTTATGCATACATTGTTGTATATTACAGAGTAGTATTCAGAGAATCCTGTGTTTTACATATTAACAACAGATACCACTTTATATGATACAGCAAAGGACATTCATTTTTATGGAAGAGCACCACCAGTATTATGGTATATTCGATTACATTAATAAATTATCTACAAAGAGAATGGATCTTATGATGAGTAGGTTGCTAGATGAACACTTTGCACTCTGGAAAGAAAAGCTTAGGCTTGTGGTCTCCCTGTGTAAGAGGAAGTAAGAACAGTTAAATATCTTCTTCATCAAGATATGCAAGAAGCAGACAATTGCTAAGTACTGCTAAGATCTCTGTTGTAAATCAGTGGGTCTGTAGAAAGTTGTGTATACATCTATATGTTGTTGGGTGGAGCTGTGAGGCTTTCATTAACAATTCGGTCTGCAACATCATTAATTTTCAGAAACCAGCCTGGCTTTATCCCCTATACGAGGGAATCTTTGGTTAAGATTGAACATTGAGCTCTGGGAGCTCCTAGGGGCTTGGGGTACTTATTGAGCTATGAGCGAACATAGAGTGAGTGGTTCACCTTCCTCTATTGGTGGATTGTGTACAAGGTGAGTGGTTCACCTTCCCCTGTGATGCCCCGTGATGGTTGACATGTGTGCAGGGTGAGTGGTTCACCTTCCCCTGTGATTGTGGATACATGTATGTAGGGTGAGTAGTTCACCTTCCCCTACTGTTGATGGCATATGCATAAAATGAGTGGTTCACCTTCTCCTATGGCATATGAGCAGAATGAGTGGTTCACCTCTCCTACAGATACCCTAGTGAGAAATGCATATAGGCATCTGACATGTTAGTGGGCCGTCATTTCCCCACATGTAGGATGCTCATTCCCTACAATTGGTGGTTGACATGTCGGTGTGTTAAAATTAACAACTATGGCCAAACTCCATATGGGTCACCTTATTTATGGCAGCTGATATTTTTCTTGGATTCCTCTCTCCGAGAAGTGTAGGATTGATCTAAAGATCATCCGATTCCGACATGTTTATATGGAGATAGAAATTTATTTATATTCTTGACAATTTGTCAACGTCAGCCAGCAAGTAAAACAGTCATTTTCACCCCCAACTTAATCTCAACGTTGCATATAAAAGGAGGAGACCTCCTGGCATTATTTCACCATCTCATCCTTCTCTCTCCTCTCTTGTTTGGGTACGCATAGCTGGAGCAGAATCTCTCACACATGCAAAGAAGGAAGTCTGTTTTCCGTTTAGAGCAGCGTTGACCGAGTTTGACCAAAGTTATTTGGATAGCAATTGACAAGTGTTGACTCTTCATGATTGTGGATTGGGTTAGGCTGCCTCTCCTTGGCAAGCCGCAGTTCTGGACAGCATCTTTGACCCCTCTTTCACCCTGTGTTGACTGTGCTAGGGCTGGCGGCAGGCTTGACTGCTGTTGACCAAGGTTTGACTGGGATTTTCGGACTGTTTTGGGCGGCTTCTTCTTGCTGTTGGAGGCCAAGTTGACTGGGCTATTGACCGAGCTGATTGGAGGTCAAATCTGACCTGTTTGACCAGCTTTGACTTTGCTGGTTAGGGTTTGCTGTTGCTGTCATAAAATACCAATTTTGTATATTTGTACTATCTCTCTCTCTCTTTGCTGAACTATTGAAGATTATAAGAAGAATTAATCAAGGGTTTCCCCACATTGGGGTTTGTCCCTGGCTGGTGCCACATCATGTGTCCTCTTGTCTTGGCTTGTCTTCTACTGTTTATGTTTATGTTCTATCTGCATTTTACTATCATGCTGATGTGATTGCTAATCTGGAAATTGATATTGGGCTAATAAGAAATTTGAAGTAAATTGCTCTTAAGCATAGAACATACCAAAATTAACATGGTTTTGGAGCTAAGGTGAAGACAAAGCCAAAGCAAGAGTGAAAGAGCAAAAACCGAAAATAGCTGGAAAGAACAAAAGGCTCAATGGGCTCCTCATCCCACTTCCCGACTCAAGACAAGGCTCAAGCTCCGTGAAAAGTCTGACTATCACGGATGGAAGATGTCTCTTGATCTGACATTGGAAGAACAAGAAGTGTTGGATTATGTGAAGGGTAAAATCCCTGAGCCTCCATCAAATGCACCGACTGCTACAAAGAACAAGTACACCAAGGGAGAAGTCAAAGCGAAGATGATTATCAGAAATTCCATTGACAAGCATTTGGTGGCTTACATCTCCTATTTGAACACCTCCAAGGAGATCTACGATAGATTGGTAAGCATGTTCAAGGTTAGTGATGCAAATCAAGTTTTGTTCCTCAAAAATAAGTTGAAAGATATTAAGAAGGGCAAGGACGAGGATATTCAATCCTACTTCTTAAGGGTCACAGAGATCAAGAATGATCTTCTATCGATTGGAGAAGTCATTCCTGACAAGGAACTTACTATCACTACCCTTAGAGGGCTCCCACCCGAGTGGTATATATTTAGAACCACTATTCTCAATAATGATCGAATTCTAGGATTTGAAGAATTGATGTCGAGATGCATTCAAGAAGAAACAAGAATAGTGGAGCAAGAAATGCCTTCCAATAGAGGCAACGCAACACCACTGCTTTCTCCGCTCATGCCAAAAGGAGATATAATGCAGGGTCTAAAGGCCATTTCAATGGAAAGCCCAGATCTAAGGGGGGAAGGAAGAGCAGATGCTTTGTTTGCAATAAGTTCAGCCACTATGCAAGGGAGTGTCCAAATAGAAAGGACACATCACTTGATGATAATCACAATCACTCCAGGGGCAACTTCAACAACAACAATCAAAGGAATAGTAGGTTCAATGGCAAAGGAAAAAGGAATGCGGGACATCATGGAAATGGTCAACCCTCCAAGAAAGCAAGGAAATCCAGGTATGAAGAATCAAATGTTGTTAACAATAAGCAAAATGAGTATTATCTTATATCGGCCCTCTCTACTACCTCTCCTCCGGACACTTTGGGGAAGTGGCTTATTGATAGTGGTGCCTCAAGGCCCTTCACCAGATACAAGGAAGCTCTCTAAACCTGGAGATTATTCATGGAGACAATGCCACCTATCCCTTAAAAGGTGTAGGGAATGTTACCCTTGAATTGAATCAGGGTAACACGATTCATTTACAAGAAGTTATATATGTACCTGATCTCAAGAAGAACCTGGTGTCCATTTTGGCAATGGAAGACAAAGGTTACAAGGTGGCATTCATCGATGGAAAGGTACGTGTTTGGAAAATGAATTTTAAAGATGCTTTTACTCTTGGGTTCCGGATTGACACTTTGTATCAAGTTGGAGAAAGTCCATTGGGGGCCATGTCTTGCGACACATCTCTACAATCTAAACTATGGCACCAGAGGTTTGGCCATCTTCATTATAAGGCTCTTCCCGATGTGAGACAAATGGTGACAAGTATGCCTGAGTTCAAAGTAGAGTATGAAGGTGTATGTCCGGGATGTGCCGAAGGAAAACTTAAAAGGGGACCATTTTCCCCTCAAGTAATAGCAAGACCACAGATATATTGCAGTTGGTTCACTCCAACATATCTGGTATGATGCCCGTAAACTCTTTGGGAGGATATCTATATTATCTCACTTTTACAGATAATTATTCTCACGAGACTTGGATCTACTTCTTGAAAAAGAAGGATGAAGTGTTCACCTGGTTCCGTCACTTCAAAGCCATGATCGAAAATCAATCCGAGAAGAGAATCAAGATATTGAGGACTGATAATGGGACCGAGTATGAATCCAATGAATTCCATGACTATTGCAGAGAAGTTGGCATTAAGAGGGAAACCGCTATACCATACACTCCTACGCAGAATAGTGTGGCTAGAAGAAAGAATCGTACTATTATGGAAGTTGTTTGTGCCATGCTTCATGATCAAAGGCTTCCGAAGTTTCTATGGGCCGAAGCTGAGAATATTGTCGTGTATGTTCAAAACTGATGCCCTCATCAAGCATTAGACTCCAAGACTCCCAAAGAAATGTTCACTAGTAAGAAACCTGATGTCTCTCATTTTAGAATTTTTGGGAGTCCCGTATACTTTCATGTGCCGAAAGAAAAAAAGAAGCAAATTGGGAGCATTTGGAAAAAAAAGAATCTTTGTGGGCTATAGCAAAAATTTTAAGGGCTACAGAATTTATGTGGCTAGTCAAAGGGAAGTTGAGATAAGTCATGATGTCACCTTTGACGAAGATATGGCTCTTAGCAAGGTTGACAACCTTCCTATACCAAGGAAGAACAAAGAAGCTGACACCAAAAAGCAAGATGAAAAAAAGATAAAACGATGCTAGATGTTGATGAACCTATGGATCCTATTGATCCTCCTCCTCAAGAACCCTCCTCCTCCAAGAAGAGGCCCTCATGGCTTAGGGAGACTCTCGAAGATGCCGAAAGACATATTGCACTAAGGGGGACTTTTCGTAAAAGCAAGAAGTTGACCTGGTATCAGGGATACCTGACCATTATGAGCACTATCATTCAAAATGAGCCTACATCATTCGAAGAAGCCGTGAAGCATCAAGTATGGAAGGATGCTATGAATGAAGAATACAAGTCCATTATGAAGAATGATGTCTGGGATGTGGTCCCTAGACCCCAAGGACAAATCGGTTGTCACCTCTAAATTGCTTTACAAAATCAAGCATGGAGTTGATGGGAGTGCAGAAAAGTTCGCTTTGTTGCTCGAGGATTCTCTCAAAAGGAAGGTGTAGATTACGATGAGATATTTGCACCTGTTGCACGATACACCACCATCCGCTCAATCATAGCTCTTGCTGCTTCACAAGGATGGAACCTACATCTACTGGATGTCAAGACCACTTTTTTGCATGGTTCGATTAAAGAGGAAGTCTATGTGGAACAACTCGAGAGGTTTGAGATTCATGATCAGGAATCTCATGTATGCAGGTTCAAGAAAGCTTTCTATGGGTTGAAGCAAACACCCCGAGCTTGGTATGAGAGGATCGATAGCTATTTGATGAAGTTGGGATTCATTAGGAGTGAAGCCGATCCGAACCTTTACTTTAACGTTGAAGATGATAGACCTCTCATACTGGTGCTTTATGTGGATGACCTCTTTCTCACTAGTGCAAACCCTCTCATTCACAAATGTAAGAGGGAGTTGGCTTCCGAATTTGAGATGAAGGACCTAGGACTGATGCACTATTTCCTAGGGTTGGAAGTCTGGCAAAAGCCAGGAGAAATTTTCCTATCTCAAAGAAAATATGTTTCTGCAAGCCCGTGACTACCCCGATGGAGCTTAACTTTAAGAAGTTATGCGGTAGTGTTGTCGGACCTGAACTGGGAAATGCTTTTGAGTATTATCAACTCATAGGAGTATTGATGTTCTTGGTGAACTCTCATCCGGATATATGTTTTGCAATTAATACGTTGAGCCAATATATGGTTGAGCCTCATCACTCACATTGGATTGGTGCCAAGAATCTTCTGAGATATCTTTGGGGCACAATCACTCATGGACTAAGATACATTGTCGGAGATGTGAGGTTGCATGGTTATTCTGATGTTGATTGGGCAGGTAGTGTGGTGGATCGCAAGAGCACTTTTGGGTGTTGTTTTTCTTTGGGTTCTGCTTCGATATCATGGATGAGAAAGAAGCAAAAGTCGGTTGCCTTGAGCACCGCTGAGGCCAAATATATAGCTGCAAGTTGTTGTTCAAATAGGGGAAATGAGGAAAGAAAATAAACATTCAGTTATACATTGACCAAGAAAAATTCATAACTAACTAGAAAACTGAAACCAAACACACAAATAACAACACAAGATTTACGTGGTAAAACCTTGACAGGGTGTCAAGGAAACATCCACACAACAAGGGATTGGAATCTCTATTCAATGAACAATGATTCTCCGTGATTACATTTCTCTGGCATTCACTAGTTTTATACAAGCCTCCTCCGTTACATAACTATTGTTTCGGTATAAAACTAACTAGCAGTAACTAATACAATTATTACTCATATTTACATAATTCGTTGTCAAACTTCCAACAAACTCCACCTTGACAACAATTTTCCTAATCCCTTGCCCATGCCCATTCATCATCTTTTCTGCAAGCCAAAAGAAACTAAACATCATCGCAGCTTCTCTACTATAACTGGCTTTGTGAATATGTCTGCACAATTCTCGCGTATGGACCTTTTGAAGAGCTACTTTTCCGCCATCAATCACATGTCTCAGAAAATGATACCTTACATCAATGTGCTTGGTTCTGCTGTGATAAGCAAGATTTGTAGCCAAGTGAATAGCACTTTGACTATCACAAAGTACATCCACTTTCTCCTGCGTCCTTCCAATCTCATCAAGCAGACCCTTTAACCAGATTGCTTCTTTACTGGCATCTGAAGCAGCTATATATTCAACTTCGGTAGTGGACAATGCAACTGTTTCTTGAAGCTTTGACATCCAACTAATTGCTCCACCTGCAAGAGTAAAGACATAACCTGTAGTAGATCTTCTTTTGTACAAATCACCTGCATAATCAGCATCTACATATCCGCAGGCTGATCCTTCACTACCACTAAAGATGATGTAATGGTCACTTGTGCCTCTTAGATATCGAAGCACCCATTTCACTGCTCACCAATGTTCTTCACCTAGATTTGCCATGAACCTACTGATAACTCCAACTACATGTGAAATGTCAGGTCTTGTAGATACCATCGCATACATTAAGTTGCCTACAGCATTTGCATATGCTACATGAGACATATATTGCTTTTCTTCATCAGTTCTAAGTCTCAAAATCGAAGAAAGCTTAAAATGGGAAGCTAATGGAACATTAACAGGTTTCACATTATTCATACAGAAAACTTTTCAAGTACTTTCTCCACATACTTCTACTGTGATAACCAAAGCTTACCATTTTTCCTGTCTCTGTGTATCTCCATGCCCAAGATATGTTTTGTTGCTCCAAGATCCTTCATATGAAACGTCCTAAAGAGCTGAGCCTTTAACTTGTTGATCTCTTCCATGCTTTTGCTTGCAATAAGCATATCGTCAACATACAAAGCTAAGATAATGAATATGCCATTGAAACTTTTGAAGTATACACAATGATCATACTCAACTCTTATAAAGTTCTAGGCCTCTGGCTCACCATGAAGGAATCAAACTTCTTGTACCATTATCTGGGAGACTGTCTCAGACCATACAATGATTTCCTGAGCTTGCAAACTAATCTTCTGTTGCGACCTTGTACAAAACCTTCTGGTTGTTCCATATATATCTCTTCATTCAAATCACCATGTAGAAATGTTGTTTTAACATCTAACTATTCTAACTCAAGATTAAGTAACGCAGTTAGTGCCAACACAGTACGAATAGAAACAAGTTTTACAATTGGAGAAAAAATCTCATGAAAGTCTATACCTTCAACCTGAGAATACCCTTTTGCTACTAGTCTTGCCTTATACCTTTC
>APFE030668510.1:7631-70565 GCA_000404065.3 Pinus taeda | reverse complement strand
AACAAGAACCCGACAGCTACGAAATCGATCAATTTCAGAGTATATCATCAAGTGGAAGAACTTACCTGCTGAAGATTCCACATGGGAGGACAATAATTTTATACAAAAGCATCAAGAACTACTCATGCATTGAGGACAACGCTTTTTGAAGGAGAGGGGCATGATAGGCCCCTATACTACTAGTGTAACCCCTTATTGTTATTAGTACAACCCCCTTACTATATTGATGTACCCATGTAGTGCCCATATTGTTTCTATTGTGACCCATAGAAGCCCACTATTGTTATTATTGTTCCCTTACATTATTATTGTTATGTCGGCTCTGATTATGTTATGAGCCCTTAGACTTCTATATATAGAAAGGAGGTCTTTTAATTTGTATCATCCAAGAATTGTTCATTTATGTAATGTAAGGTAGGTTGCCCCCTCGAAGAGGCTGAATTATAGGGCGTTGATCTATCTTTTCTATCTATTCTTGAGCTCGTTTCATAACACCTTATCAGCAGCACAGGCAAACATTGGGGCGTGCTATCATTGAATTTAAGATTTCAAGCAAGTGGTGGTTAATATATCATGTTGTTCATATAAAAAACATTACTTCTAAATGTGGACATAATCCTTTTTTATTGCCCTGGGATTCTGTTTAAACCAAGCCTTGTGTGAGTAGTCATAGTTATCTTCTATACATACACGCATTGGAAACATGAACCTATCCTTTGGCAACACAGATTTCTACGAAAAGTGATTCAAAAGAGTTTACATCATAGTTACGAAGTTCAATTGTACTGGAAAAAAATTTCCCAAATTCGTCTATTCGGTTCGATACGGTCAATAATTTCCCAATTCGAATTCGGTACGGTCTCCACCGACGAGCTTGGTCTATTCGTCCACTTTCTCTCTGCCCCGTGTACATTTCATTCTGTGCACATATTATATAAGATATACCTGAGTATGTAAGGCAGTGACGGGAGGTTTCAATGGCATGTTATTTGCATCATTACCAACAATATGATGAAGAATCCACTAAAGAATGGCATGGCAGGAACTAAATAGCCCAGAACTCATACGGATTATCAGGCAGTTGGCATCAAGCAAATATTTTCCAGAAGCTTTTTTGAAATGGTTTTGGGTAAACGAATAGAGGTATTCAATATATTCAATATTTTTATGAGCTTTTTTTGTAGTGGATTTGGGTAAACGAATAGAGGTATTCAATATATTATAGAATTAAGAAACCAGGGAGCTACCATTTTTACGGCATGTATGCTGAATGCAATGCATCCTTGTTTTAATTCGGTTTCAACCATTTAAGTGGTTTATTTAGTGATGGGTAAAAATCATTAAGCGGTTGGAAATATAAGCTTATATGTAGGATAAGCATTAATAATAATGACAGTTTTTTATATTAATAAAGCAGTTGAATTTTTTTGATTAATATTATTTTCAGTTTTTCAAGGCTAGCTAGTGGTGTAAGGAATGTGGAAAGTGATATTGATCGAGATGTCTCAATCACTTCATTAATGTGGTTGGGTAAGTTGATAGCCAAAATATGTTGGTAGGACAGTGGATCATAACAAGAGGCTTACTATAGTTAAATATGCTAAAATTATACTTCAGAAGTCTCAAATGTGGTCAATAAATGATTAACTATGGTAGCCATGGTTGTGCATGTTAAACTAAATTTACTTATGGGAGACTATTATTGAATATGTTTGAGCATGGTTAAACATTTTGCCTCCACTAATTGTGGTTGGGCATCTTGAACATGGTTGACGATGAGTAACTATGATTTTAGCACACATTATGAGCAACAAAGATCTTTCCTTGATGTAGTGGAGTTCACAAATTGCTTTACCATTTCGACACAAACTTTTTATGTCCCATCCATAAATAACACTAGCATTGTGACTTCATGCAAATCAAACTCTCTTTGCAATGTAACCCTAATTCCTCATCAATACTTTTATCGACAATCTTCCTTTGTCTCTTAGATAATATCTATTTCCGTATAGGGACAATTTGATATGTATTTCTTTTATAAAAAATCTTCCTTTGTCTATTCGATCATATTTATTTCCTTATAGGGACATTATGACATATATTTCTTTTACCCACTTACCACAAATTCCACAAACTAGGAGCCGCCTTTCACCTATGGCCATTCGTGATGGTACCAGCCCGTTATGTTTATGGGTTAATATTTAACTGTTGATTGAATGAAATTAATGATGTGGTTGGTTGAGCTTTATGGTATTGTACTACAGTTTAATTATGATGAGGACACGTGTCCTAGCCTTGGGCCTCGTTCCTTCCCTCCCTTACTATCCTTCAAAACCCTAAACTGTTGATTCCATTGTTGTTTCTATATCCTACTTGCTGGGTCTACGATTTCAAAAAATGAGGGTCTGCTCTGTTAGTTTGAGAGTGCTTCATTTCACTGTGTGGGTGTGCAACTCTATGAGGGTTTCCACCTTTGTATGCTCTCAGTTCTTCTGGTTCTATGCTTGGTTTTGAGGCTCTGGGTCACGAACCTTTAGTCTTGGTCTTTGTTATCAATTTCACTCAGTTCTAGTTATGTTTCGAGTTGTAAGCTTTTGTTGTACACGATTGTCTTCAATGCACTTACTTCATAGTCTGATTGCTTGCTTTGTTTTTTTGACAGAGGTTGCGGTTGTGTAGTTGCTCGGCTTTCGGCTCTCACTCGGCAGTCATCCAAAAGTTGAGTTCTCTGTCCATGCTGGTATTTTCTGCTTTTCTTTCCTCCATCACTGACAGTCTTGGCTTCTTGTGGCCAATGAGCACCTCTACGACTGTAACCTTAATTCTGTGGCTTCTCTTCTAATGTGCATGGGCTCGCATCTCCCTTGGTGAGTTTCTTAATAATCCTTTCCTCTGTTTTGTTTTATTTTTCTAACTATGGTTTCGTTCTTTGGTTCTAATGGCCTACTTGTTGACCAATGCAAGTGAGAAATGGGCTTCATTCGTCATCCTCGCGCCTTGTCTCCTATGCCTGAAATGGGTAGGGTCGCTCCATGGTGTTTTTTTCTGTTTGGCTATTTGAGCGTTTAACTGTTCATATGTTTTTATTGGCCCTTAGTTGAGTTTTGGCTTCGACCTTGCTATACCCTGGCCTCACTGTGCCTGTAGATTTGTTGTATATTTTTATGGCTCTACTATTGTAACCATGGTTGTATTGATACGGTCCTATGATGGCTTCATGGTGGTTTATAGTTTTGTCAACTTTGTTTTACTTTCTGGTCTCTGAACAATGAACTACGGAGGCTCGGCTTTGACAAATATATATATATATACCAATATATATATATATATATATATATATATATATATGTACAATAGTTTCGATTGTTAAAATTTTGCAAGGAAAATGGTTATGCATTTGTTTCTTTAGCAATAGCTTGTTTTCATGGTATTCCTCTAACTATCGCACTCTTGTTTCCTTCGTAGGCTTGCTTTTTTATCCTACTGACTCGTTTGGGTGCTCTCCTCACTTCGGTACTTATGGTCTATTGTCTGTCATCATTGTGCTTATAGAAAAGAAAAATAAATGTAATTGTATTTCGAAGAAAATATGTTAAAGTTGTATTATGAATGGATTCAAATGTGTTTGTTCTTTAGAATGCCTCTATGCATTTTATTCATTTAGTTCTATGATGGTCAAAAAGATTAGAATAGTCATTTCCTTTTTTCATTTTCTAGAGAACACTAAATTGTTAGCAAAACTGCCAGTGGTTACATTAACTGGTTTCTGAATAACTGTCTTTTGTTGTTTTGTAAACTAAAAGTAAATTTTCAATAAAACTAAAAAGTCAAAGGAACAATAAGAAAAAAAACTAATAGTGGCTGAGATAGCCATTCCTAGAAATGTAAATGAAAATGAAAACTAATGAAACTCAAACTATTAGAAGAGACAAACTCTCGGCCATGACCTGCCTGAGCTGGATGCTCCTACATCAAGCTCCAGGGGTAGGTGAAAATTCATGGCTTTGGTCCATGAGGTCCTCGATAGAGTACCCTGTACATTGTATATGTCTAAATCAGGCCACAAACTATCCTCAATAGGGCAGTTCTTCCACTTGACGAGGTATTGTAGGTACTCTTTTCTCTGAGTTTGCCTTGCCACCTATGTATCGAGGATTCCTTGGATTTGAAGTGGCTAAGCTGAAGACATTTGTCTCATCCACAAACTACTCTCTCCCTGGGTATCCCTCTTTGGTTGTGCCGAACTGTCCTCTTCCAGACCGGTAGTGTATGGGAATAAATCTACCACATTAAAGATGGGCGATATTCCTATACCTCGAGGCAATTGCAACTCATAGGCATTTGCTGATAATTTTTGCAAAATTTTACAAGGTCCAATTTTTTTGAATTTCAACTTATTGTATTCACCCTTAGGAAATATTTTTTTGCACAGATGCACTAGAACCTAATTCCCTACATTAAATTGTACCTCCCGTCATTTTAGATTTTCTTTCTGTTTATACCTTAGACTATTGTCCTGTAATTTCATCTTCACCTACTCGTGTAGGTCGTTAATTTCTCTTGCAAAGTCCTCCCTATCAGCACTTCTTCTTTCTAACCATCCCAAATCTTGTAGCTCATGCACTCCTTAGGGATGCATTCCATAGAAGATCTGAAAAGGACTATTTTGTATGATTCGATTCGGTGAATCATTGTAAGATAATTCCACTTGAGAAAGTATACGATCCCACATTAATGAATTTTCTCCAACTAGACTCTGTAGCAGGTTCCCTAAGCTTCTATTCACTACCTCCATTTACCCATCAGTCTATGGGTGATAAGCGGAGCTGAAATTTAACTTCGTGCCCAACTTTTTCCACAAGTGTGCTAGAAATGCCCTTTGAATTTCACATCCCCGTCGAGAATAATGGACTTGGCTAAGCTGTCCAATCTGATGACTTTAGTGAAAAACAAGTGTGCTACATGGGTACCATCATTGGTTTTTCTGCAAAGGATAAAGTGTGCCATCTTCGAAAATTGGTCTACCATCACCATGATGGAATCAAAACCTTGTTGTGTTCTGGGCAGAGACAGAACAAAGTCTAGACTGATTGAATCCCATGGCCTGTTTAGAATGGGAAAGGGTGTATACAACCTCGTGTTCAGACTGTGCCCTTTCGCCAACTGACATATCTTACACCTGGTCACATACCGCTGCACATCTCTTTACATCTTCAGCCAGTAATAGAAATGAATGAGTTGATCCAAGGTCTTATCAATGCCAAAATGCCTAGTTAGACCTCCACTATGTTTTACCTAGATGATGATCTCCCTCATCGAACATTCTGGGACACACAGTTGTCCTCCCTTGAATAACAACTCCTCCTGCAAGTTATAGGCCAACCATGGACTATTGTTCCTCAACAAAGGATTCTAGAAAACTTCATGAGCCTCCTTGAAATCTACATCTGTTTGATACAAGTACGTCAGGTGTTCAAGTCCTAACACTTGTATCATGCTCTCCTGCAAGAGTAGAACTCTTCTACCTAGTGCATCTGCTACCTTGTTCGCTTGACCACGGATATGCTTCAATAAGAATGTAAAACTCTGCAAGTACTCTTTCCATTTTACATGTTTGTGATTCAGCTTATGTTGTTGCATAACATACTACAATGTAGAATTATCAGAAAATAAGACAAACTCATTACCCAATAGATAATGTCTCCAATGCTTCAAGGCTTGGACGACGACATAAAACTCCTTGTCATAAGATATATACCTTTTCCTACATTCGTTTAATTTTTCATTGAAATAGGTTACTGGTTTGTCTTCCTAGTTGAGTACAGCTCCAATGGTCGTACCACTAGCATCACAACAAATTTGAAAAAGTTTCTTGAAATCAAGCGACCTCAAAACTGGGCTCTCAGTGATCTTCTTCTCGAATATCTGGAATCTCTTCTCTACAGGTTCAGTCCACTAAAAAGGTGGACATTCCTATTTGATTGTATCCAACATAGGTGCGTAGATTCTACTAAAATTCTTTATAAACATGCGACAAAAACTTGCCAACCTATGAACACTTTGAACTTCAAAAAGACTAGTGGGCTGACCAGCTAAGTATAGCTGCAACTTTTTCTAGGTCCATTTCCAGCTCATTTTCTACAATCACAAAACCCAAATAGACTAACTCCTTCTGAAAGAAAGTACATTTTTTCAAATTTATCAGCAACTTGTTTTGTTGTAACTTCTCTAGAACATATCGAACATGTCGAAAATGTTCTTCCTTGGTCTTGGTGAAAATCAATATATCGTCAAGACATACAATCAAAAATTTCCCAATCAATTCCTTCAACATCTCGTTCATCAAGCGCATGAAAGTACTAGGGGTGTTACTCAACCAAAATGGCATCACCAACCATTCATACAGTCCTTCATTAGTTTTGAAAGTTATTTTCAATTCATCACCTTCTCTGATTCTAATATAGTGGTATCTGCTCTTCAGTTCTATCTTTGAAAAATACGCTGCCCCACTCAAGCAGTCCATCATGTCATCCATTAGTGGCAATGGAAACCTGTATTTGATCGTAATTTTATTTATTGCTTGTGAATCTGTACACATCCACCATCTTCATTATTTCCCAAGAGCTAGAACTGTCGGAACTGCACAGGGACTTAAAATTTCCTGTATCAATGTTTTGTCCAACAATTCCTGTACCTACTTCTTGATCTCTTCAATGTCCTTGGGAATCATCTGCTAAGTTCTGGAATATCCATTCCCGAAAGATCTCTTGGAACTATATTCATTCCAAACATACATGCAACATTCTATAATTCTATGTCCAAATCCTCCACATGAATAAGAATGACCATAAAATAGAGTTTTATACCTGGGAGGAAATCTTCTTCGAAGAATTGTTTTCCATGGTTCTTCCTTCCATGCTTGATCTCTTGATTTAGCTAAGATATCTACCTTCATGTTAGGTTTTCCATATCCATCTTGTTTTGTTGTCGTAGAAAGTCTTGAATCCTTTTCGGATTTCTATTTGTAACCAAGTCCACTCTTGTCACTTCATGATAATTGTTTGTGGATGAGTTATTACAATTCCTTTGAGTTATTGGCATATTTTTGAAGAGATTTTTCATTTTATACTTCCTTTCATAGAGAGACTATTTCATCTTCCAATTCCTCTACTTCCTTGTTACTTTTCATTAATTCTTTCCTGAGGGATTCTTCAATTCATTTGTATTCTTCAACATCGACTTTAAGATTTAGGACTTATTCCCTTTTTGTCTTTGATTCATCCTCAAGAGTTTTGATGTGCATATTTTAGGCCTTAATCTCTTTGATAACCCTGATCACTTCGTTTTGAAATTCAGCCTCAGTTATCTCTTCTTCTCCTTCTTGATCAGATGCCTCTTCCTTATTGTGCTTGGCCGTAAACAACAATATTTCATTTCTTTCCTCTCCATTACCACTATCTTCATTAGATGAGGAGCTATATTAGTTGGGTAAGAAAATATTCTTAAACCATTTCTGGAAGATTTTTTTTCTTGGAATGATGTTCTCCCTCATCAAACATTATGGGACACACAGTTGTCCTCCCTTGAATAACAACTCCTCCTGCAAGTTATAGTCCAGCCATCGACTATTGTTCCTCAATAAAGGATTGTGGCAGGCTTCATAAGCCTCCTTGAAATCTACATCTGTTTGATACAAGTAATTCAGGTGTTCAAATCCCAACACCTATATCATGATGTTCTACAAGAGTATAACTGTTCTGCTTAGTGCATCCGCTACCTTGTTCGCTTGACCATTGACATGCATCAATAGGAACGTAAAAATCTACAAGTACTCCAACCATTTTGCTTTGTGATTGAGCTCATGTTGGTGCATAACATATTGTAATGCATAATTATCAAAAAACAAGGCAAACTCATTACCCAACGGATAATGTCTCCAATGCTTCAATGCTGGGATGACGACATAGAACTCCTTGTCATAAGACGTATAATTTTTCCTTCTTTCATTTAATTTTTCGCTGAAATAGGCTACTGGTTTGTCTTCCTCGCTGAGTACGGATCCAATGGTTGTACCACTAGCATCACAACGAACTTGAAAAAGTTTGTTGAAATCAGGCAACCTCAAAACTGGCCTCTGAGTGATCTTCTTCTTCAATATGTAGAAGCTCTTCTCTAAAGCTTCAGTCCACTGAAAAGGTTGACTTTCCTTTTTTATTGTATCCAACATAGGTGCATAGATTCCACTAAAATCCTTTATAAAATTGTGATAGAAACTTACCAACCCATGAAAACTTCAAACTTCTGATAGACTCTTGGCGGATGGCCACCTAAGTATAGCTACAACTTTTTCTAGGTCCATTTTCAGCTCATTTTCTGCAATCACAAAACTCAAATAGACTAACTCCTTCTGAAAGAAAATACATTTTTTCAAATTTATCAGCAACTTTTTTTGCTGCGACTTCTCTAAAACATATTGAACATGTCGAAAATGTTCTTCCTTGGTCTTGCTGAAAATCAGTATATCGTCAAGATACACAATCAAAAATTTCCCCATCAACTCCTTCAACATCTCGTTCATCAGGCGCACGAAAGTACTAGGGACATTACTCAACCCAAATGGCATCACCAGCCATTCATACAGCCTTCATTAGTTTTGAAAGCTATTTTCCATTCGTCCGCTTCTCAAATTCCAATCTAGTGGTATCCGCCCTTTAGATCTATCCTTGAAAAATATGCTGCCCCACTCAAGCAGTCCATGATGTCATCCATTTGTGGCAATGAAAACCTATATTTGATCATTATTTTGTTTATTGCTCATGAATCTATACAGATCCACCACTTGCCTCCTTTCTTGGGAGCTAGAACTATCAGAACTACACAGGAACTTAAAATTTTCCATATCGAGCCTTTCTCCAACAATTCCTGTACCTACTTCGTGATCTCTTCATTTTCCTTGAGACTCATCGGTTACACAGCTTTATTCGGTAAACTAGCTCTAGGGATGAAATCTATGTGATGATTGATACTCTACTTTGGTTATAATTTATGTGGTAAATCATCTACCATAATGTTGCTAAATTCCTACAACATTTCCTGGATTTATTTAGGTAATTCAGAAATTTCAGTGAGTAATAGCACTACTCTCAGTCTCCTTACAACAACATACTTTACCTCATCATCTTCAATCTATTTTAGAAATTCTTTTCCACCCAATAGCAGTACCTTTGTCCCACTAGTCTCTGTTGTTTCTTTTTCGTTGATGGATACTAGCGTATGCTTGATCCCATCCTTCACAAACTTGTAACAGTTTGTTTTCTCATCATGAACAACTTTTTGGTCATACTTCCATGGTCTACCTAGCAGAATATGACAGATGTCCATGGGCATGATGCCACGAATCACTTTGTCCCTATACTTGCCAATATGGAACTCCACCTCACACTACTCATCAAATAGCAGTTGGTGACCCTTCTATAACCATGACACCTTATAGGGAGTTGGGTGCTTCAATCTTTTTAAACCCAATTTCTCAACCATCTCTATTGAAACCAGATTATCACTACTTCCACAATATATAATCAACTTGCAGCATTTCCCATGTGACTTGCACAGAGTCCGGAATAATGCCTTTATTTGGGTTTGTTAAGTTGTTTCCTTTGTCGATTTTAGTAGCACCTTGTTCAAGACTAAGGCCTCTCTACTCTCTGGTAAATTCTCCACCTCTTGAGGTGGTGCCTCTGCTTCCTCTGTCTAAGCAACATATGCTCCTCTTTGACCAGCCTATTCTACTTCAAGACACCCCAAGGACTTGTGCCCCCACTTGTGGTAATTGTAACACTAGTAGGCAGCTACTCTGCCCCTGCCATTTACCATTCCTCTCTAGTGTGGCCTTCCTCCCCTAGTTCTACCTCCTTTTTCTGTTGTTTATGAGGTCTTTTAACTGTTGCCCTCTTCACTATTGTAGGCAGTTCTCCCTCTGCCAAAGTATTGTCCTCAACCTTTGCCAGTTCCTTGTCCTCTCCTGGAATTCTGATTTCTTGCGATCTTTTCCTCTTCCCTTAAGGAACTCTTGTATCCTTCCTCTATGGTTTTCGGAGAAAGAATACTTATCTCATCCAATATTTCCAGCCTTGGGGCATTCACAAACCTTGTTGTCTTTTCTGGGGTGTCTTCAGTATAACCAGCTCTCAAATTCACCCGATCGAATTCTTCGGTATATTATTTCATTCTCATTCCTCTATACTTCAAATTTTGCACCTACTAATACAAAGTAATCAAGTAATCTTTGGGCAAAAGCTTACCCTTCATCTTGGCGACCACTGTAGTCCACTTTTTAATGCGTAA
Organism: Pinus taeda; assembly: GCA_000404065.3. Lineage (NCBI taxonomy): Eukaryota > Viridiplantae > Streptophyta > Pinopsida > Pinales > Pinaceae > Pinus > Pinus taeda. The sequence goes on along the minus strand of APFE030668510.1, from coordinate 60,221 downwards.
CTTATTCAATATTCTCCTCTTTGCTTGAACACTACCTAACCATAATGTTGCATGTGCTTTCAGGTTGGTGGCAACGAATTTAACTCTCCTATCTTTGCTAACCTCCTCACATTCAAAATATTTCTATAACTCACTAATCCAGTCCAACAACACTTCTATGGACAAACCACCATCATAGTTTGGAATTTCAGGCTTTGGCTTACTGCTAGCTAGCAAAACTGACCTTCACAATTTGATTTTAGGTCCTTCATCTAATCCATCTATCGTAACTACAGCTTCTTCCTCACTGTCATCCCCTACTTCTGGATCCCCTCTTCTTCCTGTTGCTACTGCCACCAAATAGGGATTTAGGATCCTAATCTCTACTCTCAATCCTTCATCCACCACTGTTTGAATAGCTCTGCCTCGACCTCTTCTTCCAGCTTCCATTTTATAGAGAAAAGAAGTTAACTGAACCTGCTCTGATACCAAAATTGATGGGACAAGCCCTTTATATCTGCGAGTTAATATTTAACTGTTGATTTGATGATGTTAATGATGTGGTTGGTTGACCTTTATTGTATTGTATTATAGTTTAATTGTGATGAGGACATGTGTCCTCGCCTTGGGCCCTATTTCTCTTCGCTCTTACTATCCTTCGAAACACTAAACTGTTCATTCCATTGTCATTTCTCTATGCTACTTGCGAGGACTGTGGTTTGATGAAATGAGGTTCTGATCTGTTAGTTTGACAGGGTTTCATTTCACTGTGCCTGGGCATGCAACTTTGCAAAGGTTTCCACCTGTGTATGCTCTCAGTGCTTTCGGTTCCATGCTTGGTTTTAAGGCTCTAGTTCTAGAACCCTTCTTCTTAGTCTCTGTTATCAGTTTCACTTAGTTCTCATTATGTTTCCAATTGCAAGCTTTGGTTGTATATGATTGTCTTCAATGCACTTGCTTCATATTCTGATTGTTTGCTTGGTTTTTTTGACACAGGTTTCGGTTGTGGAGTAGCTCAGCTTTCGCCTTTCACTCAACGGTCATCCAAAAGGTGAGTTCTCTCTCCATGTTGGTCTTTTTTTCTTTTCTTTCCTCCGTTGCTGACAATCTTGGCTCCTTGTGGTCAATGAGCACCTCTGCAACTGTAACCTCAATTCTGTGGCTTCTCTTCTAGTGTGCATGGGCTCGGCTCTACCTCGTTGAGTTTCCTCATAACCCAATCCTTTGCTTTTGGTTTTAGTTTTATAACTATGGTTTTGTTTTCTGGTTCTAATGGCATACTTGTTGACCAATGCAGCTAAGTGACAGGCTTCGTTCATCATCCTTGTGCCTTGTCTCCTACACCTAAACTGGGTAGAGTTGCTCCTCGGTGTTTCTTTCTATTTGACTGTTTGAGGGCTTCGTTGTTCATAGGGTTTTACGGGTCGTTATTTGAGTTTTGCCTTCGACGTTGCTGCACCCTTGCCTCACTATGCCTGTAGCTTTACTGTATATTTTTATCGCTCCGCTATTGTAACCATGGTTGCATTGATACGGTCCTGTGATGGCCTCATGATGGTTTATAGTTTTGTCAACTCTGTTTTACTTACTGGTCTATAAATAGTGAACTGTGGATGCTCGGCTTTGACAAATATACATATATATATATAAATGTATATATAATATATATATATATATATATATATATATATATATATATATATATATATGCAATAGTTTCAATTGTTAAAAAATTTCAAGGAGAATGGTTATGCATTCGTTTCTGTACCTGTAGCTTGTTTTCTTGGTATTCCTCTCACTGTGGCTCTCTTGTTTCCCCTCTAGGCTTGCTTTGTTATGCTGCTGACTTTTTTGGGTGCTATCCTCGCTTCGGTGCTTATTGTTCAATGATTGTCATCATTGTGCTTATAGAAAAGAAAAATGAATGTAATTGTATTTGGAAGAAAAGATACTAAAGCTGTAATATGAATGGATTCAGATGTGTTTGTTCTTCAGAATGCCTCTGTGTATTTTCTTCATTCAGTTCGATGATGTTAAAAAATATTACAATAGTCATCTCCTTTTTTCATTTTGTAGAGAACACTCGACAGTTAGCAAACTACCAGCAGTTACATTAACTGGTTACATTAAGTCGTTTCTGAGTAAGTGTGTTTTCTTGTTTTGTAAACTAAAAGCAAATTTTAAATAAAACTAAAACTTAAAAATAAAACATAGCAAAAACACTAACAGTGGCTGAAACAACCATTCCTAGAAACGTAAATGAAAATGAAAACTAATTAAACTTAAACTGTTAGAAGAAACAAACTCCCAGCCATGACCTCCCTGAGTTGGATGCTTCTACATCAATTCGTTTTCCTATAACAAGTTAGAAATAAAAAAAAACATTCTTCAAATAAAGTGAATCACATATATAAATATATTTTCTTTAAGTTTGCATCAGTAACACTTTAACTAGCTACCACTAAGTCAACTTCAAATCTTTAAACTCGTTGACAAGAGTTTTTCTTTTTCCCCAATAATCAATCAACCACATAAATTAACATTCAACTAGTTATCTAATTATTTTTAGAAAATGTGTCGAAGGCTTTCATGTTCCTCCCAATATATATAACACTCCTTTCAGGAAAAGAGTCCATAATATTTTTCAATAATTCACCTCCTTAATACCTTTAGCAACAAAAATTTGGGTTCAACTAGTCTTTCCTTCACTCGTTGCATTGTCAAAAGGAATTTTTTTTCTCTCCTAGAATGGTGCTACATGGACTAGAAGCCTTGAAATTTATATTCATTCTTGAAATATTTTTCCTATGCTCTCCCCAAAGTTACCTTGAATTCTAGCAAAAAATAGAATTTTCCTCATTTTGGTCTTCTCCCCATTGGGCCATTATGATTTCCTAGCACTTTTTGACAATTAAAGGTTAAATATTTTACGCCACCCTTCAACACATTTCCAAAGACTTTAACACATCAAAATAATTTCATATAATATATATATATATATAAACATATACCATTTGTCTTTTTGATTCCAACCAATAAATAATGTAAAATCAAAAAATATTTTTCTAGAGGGTATTACATAACGTAGATAGGATATATTGATTTTTGGAATTCCTTATAGATTTGCATTGGTTATATTGTTTATGTGATGTATGGCTTTTGAGTTGTATCATTAATATATGCCTACCTTTTTTAATATGATCCAATTTACTTTTATATGACCTTTATCAATTATATGTTCAATGATGATTGGGTTTTCCTTGTCCTTATATAAACGTAATTTATTTATTTATTGGATTACTCTATATGGAGTCACTCTAATTTATTCTAGATTCCTGAATTGCATGGATGTATAACACTTTGATAGTGATCTTATATCATTTTTCCTCTTGTCTCTATTCTTTGGCCATTGTCTAAGACCTTGTATAACCCTTGTAGAATCCTTGGGATACATAATTAGAGAATTTTTGTATTGGCTATTATTTGTCTTGGGTTGAAACCTCCTAATCTAGCCTATATATGGTTATTACCCATTATTTTAGGTTTCATATAACTACTTAATTGGGATTCCACTATGCCAAGCCTTCATTATCCATTCCTAGTACTTATAAAAAAGAAGCATGATTGTCATGAAATGTATCACATATATATGCTATAGTATATGTTACAAATCAAAAAACTTTAATTAGATACATGCTATATAGGCCTTAAAGCACATGGTCCCTTTTCGAAACCTGTAATATTCTTCTTTTATGTCAATTTATTCACCAAATTGCTATGCCATTTTTCTATTTTTCTTTAAGTTCATTTTCTGAATTATTTATATTTTTCCTATCTTATTCATATATCCTCTTAAAATATTACAAAGCCTATTCAAACCTTGTACCTTTGAAAAACTATATTCTATTTTCAGTTTTGAATCAGCAAACAAATTTCAACTGTATCTTCTAATACCCCTTCTCCATATGCTCAACAACTTTCATAGATCATGTTCAATGATTTATATGTGTTTTTTGTTTCTAATTAAATTTATATTTATTTCTTCAAGGATTGTTGGTACGTCCTTTGGTGTCTCCATTGGATTTTTATAATCTTACCATTTTGAAAATTCAATTTTGTTACTTCTAGTGAGCTAAAAGGATTCAACTAGGGTAATGCAAGTATTAACATACTAAGGAAACTTTAGGTCACCATGCAACACTTTATTTTTTCATTTTTTAATATGGTATCTCCAAAACCGTTTTATTCATTGAATTAGCAATGAGGATCACATCTACTATGTAGGAATATGTGGAAACATTAGAAATAATCATATTGTTGAGGAAATATGTATTAGAAACCTACTATATAACTTGTATTTATTCGATGTAATAACTTAGGTTAATCAACTTATGAAAGGATACTACAAAAATGAGCTTGTTTACTTTCAACTGACTCGTTTTATTTCTTAGCATTTGATATATATTTTTGAAACCTAATTAAATCGTCTTAGATTAATTTTATCCTAATACGTCATTATAAAAGTTAAAGCTCTAATTAATTTAATGACTTTGCTTTCTTCTTTCCTCCCCTCTCCCTCTTCTAAATTCTCTTAGATTTCCACTTAAATTGAGTGTTGAGTCCACTGTCTTCATCCCTTTTCTGCTACCTATTCTTTATCTGAAGCATTAAACTAGACTTTTACACCTCCATTAGAGCCTTCCTATCAAACCTTCCTTCCATTGACTTTATAGTCCTACTATGCAACAATAACATTAATATTTGAGCAAATTGCACCCACATCTGAACCATATGAATGTCCCTTATGTCATATAGACAACAAAGGTCAAAATTAATGTTTGTCTAGTTGTATTTTCTCACTTATGTTTTGTACGCCATCTATTTGGTAGATTTCATTTCCTTTGACTCACCTTAACCCCTCTAGTGATTATATTTACTGTTACTAGTTTGGTCAAACTATCTTTGTGTGTTTAAATGTCCTCTAAAATTAAGTTGATGTAGAATAAAAATGTGACCATTAATAAAAATTTTTGTAAGCTGAGTAGTTGCCATTTACAGATCTATGGTGGTCTCAACCTGCCCCGCCGGGAAACCGAGTTTATTGACCACCTATAGTTTTTGAGTGCTGACCAAAAATAAAAGGTTTTCAATCTGTCTTTCCATGCTTTATAAGCATTAGCCTTGTAACTGTTTCTACTGACATATAACTGCAAGTAAATATGATCATAAACCCTATACATAGCTAAAACAAAAACTAAGATTTGCATTTTCTAACTAATTCGAAACATGCCTTTCTTCATTGTTATCCATGGACCTCTTGCTGCTCCTTCTCCTTTTTTATCACCAACCCATTCGCCTCAAGCAGATCTTCCAGCCTCTTGTCTTGCATGAGCAGGGTGATTACAATATTCTTTAGCTCTTTCTTCAAGTTTGGGATTCCCTGGGACAATTCAGCTTCCACTCCATGGCTTTGGCCATGAGTCTTTTCATGACCCAATATAGGTGCAACGATTCCTTATACAGTTTCATTCGACCTGGGTTGTTCCCTAGATCTAGCATGAGATGCATCCAGTCCTCCATTTCTTCCTCAGAGTCCGCCTAGATGGCCTCTTCCTCCCAATGCTCAATTATCCTCCTAATTTTAGGGTTGGTCCTCTCATTGTATTCTCTCTATGCTGTTCTAACCCTTGTCTCTATGCTCTGCCTACCATGTCTTCCTTCAGCTCCCACTCTGATCTCCCCATCTTCCTCAGTGCCTTCACGACAGCTGTGGCCCTGTCTGCTGCATCCTTCTGCTATTCCTTGTCTTCTCCATGTGACCATTAATAATAAAGTGAATAAAATCTCCAATTTATTTATAGCTATGAAATTTACTGAAATTATTTAAAAATAAAAAGTATTCTTAATTTTACAGTATTTAAACAAAATATGACAAAGTTGAACTCATGTTTCATAGTCATACCAATAAGGGTGCACGTATTTTTCTGTTAACCTCATTAACTAGTATTTTTATTTACGATATCACTGCCCCAATATATTGATTAAAACAACTAAAAATAATAAATCATATCTACATTAAAGTTCAAATTGAGAATTGATTTCTTTTTGTGTAGCCAGAACGAGTTAATTATAAATAAAAGCTATCTTAAGTCAGAGCGGTAGACTTGATAGGTTCAGCGATGTGATCACGCACCATGTGAGAGAAATTCAAGAGAATTCCTTCTCCTTCAACCTCTCCGCTGTCAACTCTCTTTCAACCTCTACCGATTCCTCAGATGAAATGAAAACATGAAATTTCTTTATCACAAATTTATTTAACATTAGACACAGGTGGGGAACTGCTCATGAGGAGGCCTCGCGAAATGTAGATTTTTTAATGGAGATTCATTATCACGCTTCTACTCCAAATTTTCCTTTTTCCTAAATTTAATATTTAACATTTAAGAAGACCTAAATAAAATTCAGAAGTAATAGCAAACTAAGGATTTTAATATAGATTTTTGGAATTTTAATAACATGTGCTTCCTGGGAAATTTTAATAATATATCATTTTTGTTATTATTCTCTTCACTTTCGCTTTACAATTTCCTCCAATCCCTCTCGGTAACATTCTGGCTGCGATCATAAGATAGCACGTCTATCAATTTGGAACACACACTCAACAGCTGTGTATCCTCCCCTCCCGCACAAGCTCGTTTCACGTAACTCGTTTACTAAGCAACTTGGCACAATACGTTACCGAAAGACCCTTGGGAAATGAACATAAAGTTATAGCAAATCATACTAAGATTTCGACTATGTTTAAATGTAATTTTTCCCAAGCGAATGGACAGATTTATAATCCTCTTACAAAATAATAATAATAATAAATATTTTAAGATTTTTCAATATGATTATTTAACATTATTAATGGCTACAAAAGGTACACAGATAACAGCTCAGAAATAAAAATATCTGGGAATACTAATAGAAAATTCCAAAAAGTTTTCTAATAATAAAAATAATTATAAACTTTTATTTATAGAATACAAAAAATTAAATAAATTAATTATATTCATTATCATAAACAAATATTCATTTTTATTAAAAAAATTATAATCTTATATCTTAGTTAATTTTAAATATAGAATTTCAAAATAATGATGAAGATTTTCACAATTTTACATGTTAACATTTCATCCTGTTTAATTTTAGATAATGTAAATGCATATGAAAAGTTACTTTGACACTAGTGCTAGTCACCCAAAGATCTGAAGCCATGCATATCAATGTTATTGGTATTATATCCTCTTTAATTTTAAATATAAAATTTCAAAATGACGATAAAAATTCTCACAATTTTACATGCATTTTATCGTGTTTAATTTTAGATAATGTGAATGCATATTAAAAGTTACTTTGACATTGGTGTGCTAGTCACCCAAAGAGTGTGCTAGTCTATGCATATCAGTGTCATTGGCATTATATTTTCAACATTGCAAAAGTCACCCATCACCTTGCGGAAAGACATTTATACCAGGTAAATATTTCTATCCCATTGTAAAATGATATTTTTATTATTCTAATTCTTTTTTTATTTGTGAAATGTGAACGTGACAAACAATTACTGTCGTTTTGTGTTATTTTGCATGATTGGTTTCATAATAAAACATAAATTAGAATTCTACATTTTAAAGCAGGCAAGACCAAAATTCTTATATTATAAGAAAATTTTGATAATTTGCACTTTTTACATTTTTATATAAAAAATAATGTTGTAGCTGACATGATGTCCAAAGTAGCTTAGGAGACTGTTCCTTTTGGAGAATAGAATTTGATGACTAAGAGAGTATTTTATTTTTTATTATTTTCATGGTGTTTTGATATCAATTTTTTTTTAATGTTTTGTGTTACATTTTGGTAGTTAGTATGTTGATTTACTCTTACAGTTATTAAACATCTATATGATTATGAATTACATGTTCTGAATTATGAATCATTATTATTGAGATTTATTTTAATGTGTATGTGTATAATTTTATTGATAATAGAATTAATTGAATTAATGTATTTATTATTTATTATTTGATATTATTTTTTGTTTGAGATGATATTATGAATTATTATTATTCTTTTATTTAATGCTTCATTTTATGGAAATTACAACATCTCCCTTATTAAGTTGACATCTAAATATTTAGGCACATTTACAATTACTACAACATCTCCTCCATATTTAATTAACATTCAAATGTTTACATTGATTTAAAAACAATAGAATATTTCTTTAGTGCTAAACTAAAAATTGATATTAAAATATTTTACCTTATATATATTCTAATATCTTCTTGATCAGTTAAATTAAATTATTATATTTTTTATATCCTGCCTTAATTCTATAGTCATATTATATATATATATATATATAATGATTTTTAACTGCCAAGGTAAATTCTATTTCGATTTTATACTAACTAACGAAAAGAAATACTAAAAACATTTTTTTCCATTTAATTAATTTTATATAAATTTAATACAAAATTATAAAATTATATTACACTTCTAATTATATAATTAAACATCCAAACTGAATTACAACTTTGAAAATTTACCTTTTTAATGTTGGAAAAGAATTCATTCATTTTGATTAATAATACACAAAACGAGCATTCCACCTATACCTATATCCCCAAATACCTTAGGTTATAATCCTTTGTCTCCAAGGAGAGCGACCCATTTAGATATGCTAATCATTTCTATTTCATTTAAAGATCTCACAGTCACAAAGACGTGAAATCCATTCATACATATAGGGCTTCCTCTATCAAAATTCAATCAAAATTATAAACGTCACACGTCACTCATCACATATGTCACGAAACTAAACTTTGAGCAAGATCAATTAGAAAACGATACTTACATCTCCCTTCGCCAATCTTTCCATTGCTATGTTTACATTCTCCATTAAAATCAAACTCGCATGGACATATGGACAACATGCACACACCAAAATTAAACTAAAATCTCAACTTTCCAAATTTCTCAAAATTAAAATGAAATGCCAACTTTATGTCCAATAAAAGAATAAAGAAATTCACAATCTAAAGATAATATATCTACATAAAATCTTCATCCCTTTGAAACTCTTAGTATTATAAGATCTTTTATATTTTTCTTATATAGGATAGGAGGGCATAAAATACTTGCCTATTACAATAGCTAGGGTAGCAAGGGGTGGAATTTTATGGAAACCTAACGATGACGAACTTCCCATTCACCTGTAACAGATAGCTAGGGTAGCAAGGGGTGGAATTTTATGGAAACCTAACGATGACGAACTTCCCATTCACCTGTAACAGTCTAAGGAGGGCCTCCATAAAATTATTAGTAGAAACTATGTTAATAACATAGTCTAACGAATTGACTGTATCTTGTAGATGTTTCTCATTTCTATGATAAGGAAATGATCTGCCCCTAAAACATATATGGATTCCTTTTCCTTACTAGGAGATGTACATATGAAAGTTACTTGCAACCCAAAATATGTTCTAAATTTGATAGCCATGTGTCCCAAACCACCCAATCTGACCAGGCTGAGGCCTTTTCTAGGCTCTTTGGTTTGGAAGTGCTTCATCAGGTTGTACAACGTTATTCCCACACATAAGAATGGTGCCGATGCACCCAAGCGAAGTTTATCTTGAATCTTAACCATAGAGCAACTTACAAACCACACACCATCTAATTTATTAACACCCTAGTTGACCAATTTGAAAAACTAATGGCTTTGTCTAAGGCTCTATAATAGAAAGGCATAAACTAAACCTACATTGCGTGGATAATAAAAATACATAGTTATATTTGAGCCTAGATTGGTAGATTGCATCCCATATTATCTTATGACCACTCACTTCCACTCATGTAATTAACATTCATATCAAGTTGGGATCCAATCCAAATCTTCTGACTTCAAACCCAAAAATTTTGAAACATAATCTCATACCACAAACGTGCATTGAAAGTCTCTTCTTCTTTCTTGCAAAATAAACTCTTTTTGAGCAAACCATGGTATGTAAACAACTCTTTTTGGGGGGCCATCCACATAGTGCAATCCTAGGAAGCCATATTTTTCGCTAGACATCCAAATTCTCCACATTTCTTATTATATCTAAATCCCAAGTGAATATTGAAATATCCATAGTAAGAGAACATTCCCCAACTAAGATTGTCCTCTACCTTTTATAAAATAGGCATAGAACTAGTTTTGATCAACTTTAAAAGAAATTTGTAGGATTCCTTTAATTCATTATCATAGAAATCTCACTCATTTTCTCATTTCCATCTTGGATGGAAATTACAAATATAGAAGGCATATACTAATGAGGCATCGTCATGTATGATCTAAATGTGTAATTTGTAATCACTCGAATAACCACCCATGGGAAGACTCCCCATCAGGCAAGTATGGTCCTAAAACTACAGTCTATTTCCTTTCAAAAGTTCTCGACTAGTAGCATCAATCATCATGAAATTAATAGAAAGGGGTTCCATTTTTTATCTCCTCTCTAGTACTTGTTTAGGAATATTTACTTCAATTTTGACATCTAAATAAACTGTAGTACCACTTAGCCTTATCAAAAAAATAATTCTTCTCATATCCAAGTTCCAAACCCCTCACCCAAATATCTCATTTTATTATTGCCATCTATAAAAATTAACTAATTAGATCTTCACTTAGTAGTTACTTGAGCTGGAGCTTGATTAGAATTGCAAAAGTTTGGTACTGCAAAGAAAACATAGTCTATAAAATGCTGCAAAGAAAACTATTTATCTTTCTTATTAAGAGTAAAATTCAATCTCTACTCTTCAAGCATCCTATTCCAAATTAAATTTACATTTCAACATTGTACCAAGTTGTCTTTGACCTATGGAAGATTCATTATTGGTGATAAGGCATTGTAACAAACCTTCATTTATCGAACATTGACTATGCTAAAAGATAGGATGATCCATGTAAGTTTCATCTTGTGGAACCTTGGCAATGCATAGTTTATAGTAAAGACCCTTCCTCCAAAGCAAAACCACTACCATTTACTCTTCCAAGAATTCAATTCTCTTTAACTTTCCTAAAAGTTAAATGTAGTCTTTACTCTTATAAGGTCTAAAATACATGGGTTTCGTATTATTCAAAAAGGCTCATATATATTTTAAGCCTACATTTCAACATTGTATCAAGCATTATTTGACATACAAAAAGCCTTTATTGTTAAAAGGATATTGTAGCAAGCATTCTTTGGCATAAACGTGTGGATGTTAATGGCCAATTTAGCCTTAAACTTACATATGAAAAAAAAATATCCATGGATTAACCATTAAATGCATCATGGTCAGATCACACATGAAATCTTTGACCTCATCATCCTTTTTGTAAATAAAGTAACTTTTATAGAAAAAATAACAACACTGCTTGTTAACTCTACCATATTCCTTTTTCTATGTGTATCTTTGAAATGAAAGATGACTTTCATGGAATGCATGTATTTGAGGGATAATTAAATCATCAGTTCTCTAGTTCCTACGCATAAAATTTTGAATATCCATGAAAATCCTTTAAATTATCGAGTGATATATTGCTTAGAGGATGTATCATTTTGAAGCAGTTACATAGGGATGTAAGTGATATCTTGCTTCATATACATTCCTACATGGTTACATAAGGTTTTTTACAATGGAATATTGAAATATCACTAACTGAAATTGCAACCATACTTTTTGCCATATCCCCCTGAATTATAATTTGCATAATCATCGATTATCCATAAATCTTCTTTTTAGCAGGTCTCCTTGGTTGCCTTTATATTGCTTTAAGCTTGCTTGTTTTCCTTGTTTTTGTTGCTCTTTGGGAATTTTTCAACATTTAAGCAGTGGATTCCTCCTCACCCTCTCCTTTGGAATACCTCTTTATTTTACTCTTGATGGAGATATTTAAAGAAAATTTTGGATCTTGATTATGGTGTTATCATGCTAAGGATGGGCACATGACACAGATAGATTTGGACTCGACATCGACACTTTATAACTTGAAGTTTATCCCACATTTATATTTACAATAGAACAATAATCTATTTTGGTAACCTAATCATATTCAACATAAGTGGACATACTAATAACATGGGGTGATAGTAACATTTTTTTTTGTCTTTTTGTGTGCTAAATAAAAACAAATACCTAAACATAGTTGTTGGAACCTGGTGAAAGATCCTTTATGTAAATGTGGAGAGATTTATTGGATTTATCGATACATATATCTAATTTGAGTTGGTTTAATATTAAGAAACATAGATTTTGTTAATTCTTTCAAGAATTCTCTTTATCCAGAAATAAGGGCAGATTGTATTGACTTTGACTAGACTCGAATGGATATTACAATTATGGTGATTAGTTTATGCTCAAAGAACCAAGATTTCTTAAACGGACTTGTACTTTTCCACAACCACATATCCCCTTCTAAAATTTTGGTGATTCCCCTATAACAAGTCAATTTAATGGGGAATGAATCCTTGGAACAAATGTTGAGGGGAAGATAGTGCACCATTCATGATCTACCATATCAGAGCCCAATGACTAGGCCTAAAATTGTTGGATTTTCAAATCAAAGTAGCATAAGAGAGATTACAATTATTCATGAATAAAAGTCAAAAGTTAGAGATATTTTCCACTAATTTTGAGTGTTGAACATCCATGGCTTCAATATGTTTGTTCTCTACATTAGAGGAAAGATTAAATAACTAGATTCCATTTCTAGGAAGTGGGTGGTTTAGGTAGATGATGAAATTAGCTAAAGTTTTCTCTTTAGCTAGTGTGGTGAGGGAAACCTTCAATGAAAATATTTATTATATGTAGAATTGGCCTTCATGTGGCCATATATTGAGAATTTTTAATTTCTGAACATTGGTTGTAAATTCTCTGGGTTTTTGTGTCAAGCATGGAGAAACCTAAAGAATGACAACTTGTGGGAGGTGAAATGTCATCAAGAAGAGAGACATCAAATGTTGAAGTAGCATGTGAAATAGTCATGATCATAGGTAGAGGCATTTATGGAGCTAGTGTGAAGGGAACAGCTACTAATTGCATCACTTTTCTTCTTTTGGTCGTCAAAGAAAAAAATTCTCATGTTAAAATAATAGGATTTTGTATGGTAAATGGAAACCTTCCATGGATGCCTTGTATAGAGAAACAATCAATTGGATCCTTTCGCTACATATTTACCAAGAAGATTTTTTTCCATAGCTTGCATAATTGTTAATGTAGCCTTCTTTTAGGGATGTGTTGTCCCCAAATTAGTTTTAGAACCCTAGGGCTTCTTTGGGTTATTGCTAGCCTACAAGTGAATAACTTGTCAATAAGATATAAATCCAAAGTCGAAGCAGTATGCCAAGTGGTTGCAATCCCATGTGGAGTCTTTGTATAACAATTGTTATATAATAAAATTAACTTTTAGATGTCGCCAAGGATTTAGAATCATATGTAGGGTCTATGGTTACACAATTGTTGGCTAATAAAATTTATATCTAGATGTCAAGGGAAAATGTAAATATGAAGGACCAATAGAGATAATGCACCATGGGTATATCCTTAGAAAAACAAGTGTTAAGGATATTAACAGAATACTGTGAGTTTTGTGTTAGATATTTTCATTTTCCATAACACTAATGGAGGTTTCTATAGCCAATAAGGGTTGGGATTTTGTTATGAAACTAGCTCACAAAAAGATAGATAATATAGATGAATGCCTTATAAATTAGCCTCTTCGAGGGTGAAACCTCCTTTACATTACAGAGGTGAACAATTCTAGGATGATATAAATGACAATACCTCCTTTCTATATATAGGAGTCTAAGGGGTCATAATATAATGAGAGCTGACAAAACAATAATAACGTAAGGGCACAATAATAACAATAGTGGGCTACTAGGGGGCACAATAATAATAACATGTGCACAACAATATAATAAGGGGATTGTACTAATAAGAATAAGTGGTTACATGAGTAGTGTAGGGACCTAACATGCCCCTCTTCGTCAAAAAGTGCTTTCCTGAATGCTTGAGTAGTTCTTGATTCTTCTGCATAAAGTTATTGTCCTCCCATGTGTAATCTTCATCGGGTAAGCTCTTCCATTTGATGAGATACTCATAAATCGATTAATTTCATAGTTATCGAATTCTTGTTTCTGGGACCTTCTACAACTTTTTAGTAGTGGCCACAATTCTTTGTCCTTCTTCCATTCATCGCTTGCTTCATTTATCCAATCTTTTTGGATAATAGAAATAGCACATGTAATGCTTCCACATCCTCATCCTTTCTTGAGAGTGCATCTGCCATAACATTTTGGTTCCCCTTTTTGTAGATGATTTCAAAGTCCTAACCCAAAATCTTTGTGACCCATTTTTGTTTCTCTTCAGTGGATAATATTTGTTCTAAAAATTATTTTAGACTATCATGATCCATTTTTATCTTGAAGTATCTTCCCATTAGGTAGGGTCGCCATTTCTTAAGTGCATGTAGAATTGCCAACATTTCCTTCTCATAAATAGCTTTGTGTAAATACTTTCCTTTGACTGGATGACTTTCTAAAGAAATGGGTCTTTTATCTTGCATTAAAATAGAACCAATTCCATTTCGTGAAGCATCAGATTCCAAAATAAAGGTTTTTGTTAACTCTGGCGTATCTAAGACCTGTGCTTGGCACATTGCCTCTTTAAGATGTTCGAAGGCCTTTGTTTCTTCTCGATTCCATGAAAATGCTTCTTTCTCCCATAATTCTTAACAAACTTGTGATAATACCCTGTCAACCTGACAAATCCTCGCAGATGCTTTATGGATGTGGGGATTTTCCATTCCTTAATGGCTTTAACTTTTCTAGGGTCTACATTAACACCTTCAAGAGATACAATATGACCCAAATATTCCACCTCTTCTACTCCAAAAAAAAATTTGCTATTCTTTTCATATAGTTGTTTCTCCTCCAATAGTTTGAGAACCCTATCAAAATGTTGAGCATGATCCTTCCAAGACTTGTTGTGGACTAGTCTATCAACAAAAAATAATAGAAATTTTTTTCTAAGGAAGGGCTTGAACATGGAATTCATCAAACCTTGAAATGTAGAAGGTGCAATTGTGATGCCAAAAGGCATGACCAAAAAATCATAATGACCCTCATGAGGTTTCAGAATGTCTTCAATCTTCATTTTGATTTGATGATATCCTGAATAGAGATCCAACATGGTGAATTAAATTGATCCATGTAATTCATCGAATAATTCATCAATGACAGGAATGGGAAATTTATCTTTAATAATGAGCTTGTTCAGCTCCCTATAATCCAGATACATGCACCATGACCCATCCTTCTTATGCATCAATACTACTGGAGCAAAGAAAGAACTTTGATTAGTTTGAATTATACCAACATCTAGCATTTATGCAACCATACGTTCAATTTCACTCTTTTGGGCATAGGGATATTTGTAAACATTGATGTTTGGAGGAACACTTCCTAGAATGAAATGAATAGAATGATCATGACCAAGCATAGGTGGGAGGCCTTTGGGAGTCTCCAATACCTTGGAATGATTGTCCATGACTTTTTGGATATCTAGAGAACTAGACGATTTCGATGTGGGAACCTCTAGCAAATATAATTGTGCAATTACACCTCGTTTTTGTTTCTTTCGAAGCTTTCTCAGTCTCTTAGAGCTGATTATCTTTTCCTATTTCCCAGTGATACCCCTTAATTCAAATTCCTTTCTTTCCGAACAAAACTGCATGAAAACATCATGAAAATTAAAATCTATTATACCTATGGATTGTAGCCATTGGACTCCTAGTACAACATCAACACCACCCATTGGAATGGAAAGCATTGGGCTATTCAATAAATATTCTCCCACGGATAACTTGATATTATGGCACTTCCTAGAGAAATTTATGGTTCCTCCACTTGCAACCATCACTTGGAACTTTGTTGCTGGATATAGGAAGCAATTCAATTCCTTTTCTATCTTACAATGAATAAAATTATGGGTATGTTGCACAAAAAATGTCACCTTGATAGTCTGCAATTAGTGTGAGTCTATCATCACTCATACTTTCCTCCTTTGCAATTCTTAAACCTCAATTCTGCATATCAAGCCTTGAAAATAAGAGAAAGACCTTAACAATCTCTAAAACTCTAGTTCCACACTTTCTCTTAGTTTTACCTGCAGTGCTGCACCTATTGATCATGTCCCCTGTGCACCTGACTGTTGTGTATCTGTGTTATGTGTGCGGACCCCTGTAAAAGTTAAAAAGGTGCAAGTACATTCTTAAAAACTCATTTTGAGTCATTTCTGGAAGCTTCTAGAGGGAATCTTGAGGTGGCAAGTTCGCTCCTTAAAGGTTCATATATCCCATATCTTAAGAAGCTAACTCCTTGATGTGAGGAGCTCATCCCTTTGGAGGAGGACTCTATCCCTTCAATGGTGGACTTGTAACCTCCTTGCTTTGCACTATAAAATCAAGCATTGGGCTGGTTACTGGGGAGGTTGAAAGCTGAATATTTTTTAGGGTAAATGCTGTTGGAACTTAGTCTTCCTAATTGAGCTTTTGAGATGAAAGATCTCATACGTTTTGATCTCATTTGGAAGAGATTTTGGCTTGTCAAAGTAGAGGAGATTCCTGTTTGGACCCTGGAAAGAGCTTGTATAGCATCAAGGCACCAAATGTTGTAAAGTTCTTCTATTTCAAAGTTAATACAATCAAGTTTGTCTTTCCCAATAGGCTGCGTTTTATGGTTTATTTCACGGATTACTTGATCACCATGATGAGAATGATTTATTATATTAGCTACGTAGGTGTTATTTTATGTGTGCTTGTTTGTGATTGCATGTTCTTAAAAGCAAACTCTTTCGGAGCTGCTGGAACATGGCTACCAGAAACTTAGGGTCTAAAATACCTCTTTAGTTTTTATTAATGAATGGCAATATGTTTAGAGAAAGATAGATTTTCTTGTCCTACTTGTTGCTATATATCTTTTAATACTAGGGAGATCAGCCTTGTCCACAAGAACGATTTATCCAGCCAACAAATTGGCGACTCTGATGGGGGACTAGATTTGGTTTTCTAATTTTCCTTTTTCTTTGACTTGAGAAACTTGATTTTGTTTCTAGTTTTTTCTTGATGTGTGTGGGATTGGGTAGTTTTTAGGTCCTGAATTATTTTTCAGTTTTTATAATTTTTTAAGAGGACTGCACGTTTCGTTTACTTTACAGTGCGAACCTCCCCGCATTGTTCCTTTACTGCACAGAGCGGTATCGCATCTGGTTATCGTGGAAGCATGGAGACCCTGTCAAAATTTTTGAAAAACCTTAAATGTTGTCATCCAGATAAGTTTAGGATTAGTTTATTACTTTTAGTCTCTGCCCAGATCTACATGTGCCTTGTCAAAAGTCTCTTGTGAGTAAGTTCCATTGGTGTTTTTTTTTTAGGTGATTTTCTAGAATTTTTTCATGCTTGGATTGATTTTCACTCGGTCTTTGTAGTGACTCAGAGATTAGAAGCCTAAGAAACCTTAGATCACCCTGGTATCTTTTGTCTTCTTGATGAGTCTGACCCGTTTTTCAAATCTATCCTTTGTGTGAAATAGATCTAGTTTTCTCTTTGCAGAACTTTGAACGAACTAGGTTATAGGTTTTGAAATTCATTTTTATAAAAGAAAACACATTTATATGTTTTTTTATTGATTTTTTTTTCTGAACGAATTAATCCTTCATTTACTGAATAGCTAAGTAAAACGTCCTCAAAAAGATTTGAAGCTTTTATATCGATTAGGATTTTTTTTTTAAGTTTTTAGATCTCAAGATTAGTTTTATAGTTTTGAGTGTTTTCTTAGAAATTCTAGATCTCTTTTGAAAGAAATTGTTTTATGTGGTTTTGAGTTTGAAAAATAAAAGGGATTTATTTTTTGTGAGCTTTAATTACTAGTCTCGTTTTGAGTTCTTATTGAAAAAGACAAAAATATTTTTCTTTTCATTGATATGTTGAAGGAAAGTTTTGTTTTTCAAAGAATTGCATTCTCAACTCTTTCTTTTAGCTAGAAATTAATTGAAGGAAAAATAGATTGTTTATAATTTTTAGGTGCATTTTTTAGTGTTTTTGGAGTCGAGTCTTCATACCATCAAAGTTTCATCTCCATACCTATTGACTTATGAAACAACCCATAAAGGTAACGCTTAATTAAAATTGATCTGGAAATCTTTTTTATTTATAGGGCTCTTATCAGCAATATAGCTTATGCTAATATCTTGGAGTAGGGAGTAATAAACTCTCCAAGGTAGTTAAAAAAAAAGTACCTATAACTTGTGGTAGGAAATAAATCCAATTGTAATTGATATAATCTGGGAAGCTCCTCTTAAAGTAGTCAATCACGAGATCATGTCCGAACCTTTGAGACAATCAAGTCTATCTCATTGGGAAAGATAGTAAATTTTCATGTATTAAAAATGGTAAACCTCGGATTAACCATTGTCGAGGAGCTTGGGGTCACTTGTTGGTAAACCTCGGATTGATCATGTCGAGGAGCCTTCAAGGGGATTGAGCTTTGCTACTGTGCCCTTGCACGTAGATCGGATCATAGACTGTTCCCCCAGTTGTATTTGTTATTATCGGTAACATTAGTGACCATAAGATTAATATTCATCCTTGACGTAATGGTGAAGGACGGGTCTCACTGTACTTGGAGCAGATATTGAGTAGACTCACTTGGACTCTCTGGGGGTTTCTCTTCACTCGAGACGGTTTTGTGGAGAAACTTATGCCAGTCTGTTTCATTAAGCATGTTGTCGAGGTAACTGTTCCAACCGTTATTTCTGTATTAAATTCTGCGACATTGGATTTCATCACCAACTAGTGTTTTCAGTATGGAAAGTTATTATTTGTGTGTGGTTTAAACTTTTAGAGTTTTAGGCGTGTGATTCAATTGTTTGTTTCTTTAGAGACTTTAGTTTCTTTTACTGAAATTTTCTTTGTTTGCATGTGATTATTTTCATCATACACCCACAGATTATTATTCCTAATCTATCATTTTGGGATAGTCATTTATGTTTTACCAATCATCAGAAACATTTTTATATGGCGGTCCTACTGTTCCATTAGGGTACCAGTCACTTTATGGTACTTTTTCAGGAACAACTCCTCCACCAACAGAATATCAGTTATCACCTCGTAATAATGGAACTAAAATGTTGAATGTAGAGCAGATTTTTATGATGTCTAGTAGTATTCCAAATCTACAACCTCAAGGTAGTTAGTTACCGCCTAGGGGGAAACCTCAAGGTAGTCAGGTATCGCCTGGGGGGCAACCCCAAGGTAGTTAGTTTCCACTTGGAGGGTTACCTTAAAGTTATCAACATACCCCATATTCCTCAGTACCGTTTCAACCCCAGATTCAATACATCCCTCAAGGTTATCAACCTCAAGGTCAATATCCAACTCAAGGTTTGCAACCGCCTTTTGTTCAGTCACTTTTACAAGGAACTGGAAATATACGTCCTAATTATTAGCCCTACACTAAGCGAGGTTATGGTCCTCCTTATGTACAACCTTTTATGGTTTCCAAAATGAAGATGGTGTAAGATCCATCTCAAACTCAACATACTTTGCAATCTAATGTGCAGTTATCTAGTCAAGCTAGATAGCCTTTGATTTCTAGTTCAACCTAGCAGCGTGTCCAACCTGTGGTTCAAACCTTTGCACCTAGTGTATTTCATCAGCTTGGGCCTAGTTCACCTTAGACTCCACCTCGAACTGTTGTTGCAACTACTGCATTTTCTGCTCAATCTACCACACCTACTTCTGGAGTATCTGTAGCTCTGGTTTCTACTATCCCTACATCAGTGTCCACTCCTCAAGTCTTTTTACCCCAGTAAATACCTACGGTTCAAACTTCGGTCTAGAAGCTTGCAGGAGAAGCTAGTCCAAGTACAATTTCCACGAGTCAACTATACCAGGGTTAGTATCAATCCAGCCCTACTATACAAAATCCAGTTTATCAGTATCAACCTCATCCTAGCTATACTTGTCAGCAGCCTCAACAACCCCAGTTTGGTCCAGTTAATCCTGGTTTTCTGGGAGGATATAATATTCCTAATGCAAATCCGATTACAGGTTATCCTCGATATCCTCGTCCCGGCACTGGTCTCATTACACAATATTTTTTTGAACCTAACCGTCAATTACCATTTATTGCAACTTTGGATTTAGCTGATATGTCGTGCCTTACGAACGATCTGATTTATTATCTTTCGTATTGGCCACCAATGCCTAATAAGTTGCCTAGTGATATCTTGAAGTTTGAGTGTAAGTCAGGAGAGGATCCATCGAATCATGTGATGACTTATCACCTTTGGTGTGCATCTAATTCTATAATAGATGATTCAATTTGCTTATGTCTTTTTCAAAGAACTCTGGTTGGTCTTGTTGCCAAATGGCACATTGAGTTACCAGGAGGCTCTTTTTATAATTTTAGTCAGTTAGCTACTTCTTTCTTAACTCATTTTTAGTTGTCTGTCAGAAATGACAATGGCACGGAATTATTAACTTCATTAAAACAATATATGTCCATATATTTTTCTGACCATATTCATGAATGACAATGTAGAAGGTGTTTAGTGAAAGTTTTTATTCCTCATCAGATTTTAGCAGATTGGTTTATTAAATCATTATTACCTAAAATCACTGAAGATGTAGCTAAGGTGGAAGTTTTTACTGAACAACAAGTAATCGCTCAGGCTCAGTACCTTGACCTCGTTTATACATAGTCAGGTACTTTACACAAAAAAATCCCTGATCTTCCAAAAACTACAGCTCCTTCAGGGTCTTGTGCCACTGATGGTATGATTGGTTCAGTTAGTAATAAGAGAAAGAAGAAATCATAAAATAATTATTCTCCTCCAACAAATTTACCTGATTCCCCAAAAGGAGATTATTTTGCTAAAGTTTCTACCAATGTCGATGTCATAGATTCATCTACGGCCAAATCCGGTAGTAAAGAAAAGGGGAAAATAAAAACAATCAAAATTGAAAAGAGAAAATAAGTAAAAATGAATCTATTGACAAAAAATGAAAACCTCGCTGTCCTTGTTTCATCTGCGACGAGGATCATTTTACTAAAGAATGCCCATATCGAGTAGAGTTTTCAAAATTCGTGAAAGGTTCTCAAACACCTACTGCATTGAAAGATCCTTATCCTTCTCAAGATAGTAAAGTGGTTGCTTCTTCCTCAAATACCTCAGAAGAGCACATAATGATGATGTCTCATGTCATGATTGCAACACAATCGCAAGATTATGGTACTAACAATCTTGTTGATGGTAAAGAAGCAAAATCTTCTTATTCAAACCCATCAACTTCAACTCCTCCTATTTCTCATCCACTACAAATCGAGAAACCCAACCTAGACTAAGTAACCAAACCCCCTGCTAAAGGTATATTTCGGAAAATCAGCTGCGTGAGCTGCTCAAGATTATAACATTGTTGAAGACTTGGACATTGCCCCTTCAACAATGTCGGTTTTGTAAGTGTTGCAATCATGCCTAGCACAGCGTAAATTACTATTTTCTGCTATAGGAGGTGTTGATATTTAGGATTCGAACATGATAATATTCCATTTAGATAATAGTACACCTCGTGTACCGCATCAAATGGCTTTCCAGATTCCAGTGTTAGTAAAAAACATACCTTTCTTTTGGACTTTGATTGATGAGGGACCTTCTACACGTGTTATGTTGATCCAGTGTTGGCGATCAATTGGTTCTCCGACACTTAATCAGTCCCGATGATTCTCAAGGCTTTTGATGGCCAAGGGTTCCATCCTTTTGGTATTTTGGAAGATTTACCTATAAGGGTAGAAGGAAAAAATGTTAATCTAGATGTGGAATTGGTTGATGCCCCTCTAGATTACATCCTTCTTTTGGGTTGCAGTTGGTCTTACACTATGATTGATATTGTTTCATCGGTATTTCAGCTTGTTAAGTTTCCTCATAATGGAAAGATTGTTACAATAGACCAGATGAGCTATTTCTCATTCGACCCAGCCTCTACTGATAGTGTTCAACATGTCAGTAAAACGACTATCCCTTACCAAGATGTTCGAGTAGGTTTGATTAAAGATTTTGGTTTACTAGAAACCTTTTCCTTCCCTCCTCCTAACGTATCCCCTCCATTTGCAAATATTCATATGATTTCATTGCACACTGTTGCTTTTGATGATCCTCAATTCATACCTTCTGATTCCGAGGTGGATTCATTTCATGGCACAATGCCTATGAGCCCCTTCAAAATTTCATTTCAAGCTATACAGTCATTTTCTGATTCCTGACCAGTTGCAAGGATAGTTTCTTCCAGTCTCAACCTCGTTAAAAAATTAAACTATGATGCAAGGATAGTTTCTTCCTGTCACAACCTAGTTAAAAAATGAAACTAGGATGCGAGGATAGTTTGTTCCCACTTCAACCTCGTTAAAAAATGAAACTGGATGTTATGAGCATAGATCCTGGTCTTGTGTCAAGCAACTTAAAAACTGAATCAAGGATTTTAAAGCATAGTTCCTTGTCTTGTGTCAAGCTCGTTTAAAAAATGAAACAAGGATTTTGAGGATAGTTCTTTTCCTGTGTCAACCTCATTAAAAAATGAAACACCTCCCTTTTCGAGTCGAGTCTTTTCAAGAACTCTAAAGTAAACCTTGATTTCATCCACCTACTTGAATGCAATGAAGTGTGGGGGGCATGTACCTTGATTTGTGTCATCAAGATGGGGGCATGCAAACTTATAACAAGCATAGTTTTTCATTTCAAGGTTGCGTAAACATGGAACTAAATCCAAGAAGAGTTTTCTATGGTTCAAGCTTGTGTAAAAATGAACCCATACCCATTTTACAGCTCATGATTGTCTTTTTTATCTGCTAAATTCTATTAGATGAGCCTTGGTCTTTTTCATTCCATCGCCACCATCACTTTGGCTGATCATATGCTTTCACTTGGTTGTTTTACCTTTCCTGAGGGACCATAGTTATGAGTGGTTTTGTTAGCCAGCCTCTTGACCATTACATGTTTTGAGCAGTTCCACCATTACTGAAACCAGTTGCTACCCTTTATACCACTTATTTCCTCTAGGATGAGTCTTCTTTAAGCTCTTTTCTCACTCGTAAAATATGAAAAGATTTTCGAGTTTTCCTTTGTAAACTCATTAAAACGGAATTAATACGATGTTCCACTTACAGCTCTTTTCTGACCGTATAAACACGAAAATATTGCTGGACCTTTGTCATTTCAATTTCGATATTGGTAATAAAATGACGTGTTTTCAATCGCTTTTTACTTTTTCAGATTGAAGGCACTAACTATGAAAATTACTCCTTGATCGTAATGGTCAAGTAGTTCTCCCAAGTATTATTTTATACTTTTTCAGGCTTGGGGGACACAAATTTACAAAAAAGGACAACCATGGAGTTTTCTTAAGTTTTTTCTTCTGACTCCCTAAAATTGAAAAGCACTGAGCTTCTCCTATACTAGACTCGTTAAACTTTAATAGTAAAGTACTTGTTCAATTTCAAACAGGAACAAAACACTCCTTCTTAGGGTTTGAATTTTAAACTAAGTTGGACTCATCTGAAGGATGAACTTATAATCAAGCAAATGTTATCCTCCTCAAGCTTCTCAGAAATAAAGAGGTACTTGCCAGAAATGGTGGGTGTAAAGATAGAAAAATGAACATGTTTCTTATACTTTGTGTTTAGAAAAGTAGTTAACCTCTCCTGAACATGCCATTTCTTGTTCATCTGGGTTGGGAAATCCTTTGCCCAATAGTTAATGAAACCATATTGAAAGTCTTCAGCCAATTTCTGGGTATTAGCTTTGGGTCAATTGTCACCAAACCATCTGCAGTGTCGTTATGTGTTCAAGAGGTCAGTTCAAATAAACCATTCATTTGCAAAATATCTATCAACCATCTTGACCATCCTTGAGTTATTCCTTGCCAAATACATTTCTTGAACACTTGATCTATGATTTCGTGTCATGGGCTTGCCTATGATAGATCGCTTTCTATCGACTCCAACTCATTATCTAGAAAGATGATCTAGGAATCGTCAGTACCTTGGAATCTGCATGCCTCAATTTCTCACCTTTGGCAATAGGTTGCATAATTAACCTTCCATCAAAGGATTATGTGACGTGTTCGACATCGACTCATTTATTCACATTTCATGTATTGTACTGAGTACTTTGACGACCATTGAAATTACTGGTGGTTTCTCTCACACTTGCTAACAGTTCACATCATTGACTGGTAATCAAGTTGTTTCTACCATGTTTGACTTCGACACATTCATTCACATGGATAGAATCGTGCTATTCGAGAAGCAAAAATCAAGACCCTGGATCTAGTTTCCACCATCCAGGTTGTGAGGAATTTTTTCATTCATTATACAGTGGACTAGTCATAAACAGATGGTTGCACCCATACTATGTCTACATATGTCTATACTTTTGATGTATTACAAAATCATTCCTGTATCAGAGCAGTTTAGATAGTTTTCTAGTCTGTTTTGATCTAAGTATGGGAATTCCTACCTCAGCGATGATATGTTCATATATATATATATATTATATTATATATATCTATATCTATATATATATTATATATATATATATATATATATATATATATATATATAGATATATATATATATATTGCATTTAATGTTTTTACAGGCTCCCACCGTGGTGTCGACACCAAGATCCTTGAAATGATAAAGTACTTCACTCTTATTATATGACAAAAACCATCTTTAACTATTACACACTTCGCACTTTAGGGGGAAATCTGTTGCAAAAAAATTGTCACCTTGACATTCTGCAATTAGTGTGAGTCTATCATCACTCATATCTTCCTCCTTTGCAAGTCTTAAAACTTACGTCTTCATATCAAGCCTTGAAAATAAGAGAAAGACCTTAAAAATCTCTAATACTCTAGTTCCGCACATTCTCTTAGTATTACCTGCGGTCTCGCACCTATTGGGCATGTCCCCTATGCGCCTGACCGCTCTGTATCTGTGTTATGTGTGTGGACCCCTGTAAAAGTTAAAAAGGTGCAAGTACATTCTTAAAAACTCTATTTGAGTCATTTCTGGAACCTTCTAGAGGGAATCTTGAGGTGGCAAGTTCACTCCTTAAAGGTTCATGCATCCCATACCTTAAGGAGCTAACCCCTTGATGTGAGGAGCTTATCCCTTTGAAGGAGGACTCGATCCCTTCAATGTTGGACTATAAAATGAATCATTGGGCTGGTTACTGGGGAGGTTGAAAGTTGAATATTTTTTAGGGTAAATGCTACTCGAACTTAGTCTTCCTACTTGAGCTTTTGAGAGGAAAGATCAAATACGTTTTGATCCCATTTGGAAGAGAGTGAGGCTTGTCAAAGTAGAGGAGATTCCTGTTTGGGCCCTGGGAAGAGCTTATACAGCATCAAGGCACCAAAGGTTGTAAAGTTCTTCTATTTCAAAGTTAATAAAATCAAGTTTTTTTTTCTCTATAAGCTGTGTTTTATGGTTTATTTCATGGATTCCTTGATCACCATTATGAACATGATTTATTATATTAGCTATGCAGGTGTTATTTGATGTGTGATTGTTTGTGATTGCAGGTTCTTAAAAGGAAACTCTTTCGGAGCTGTTGGAGCATGGCTGCTACAAACTAGCGTTAGACTTAAGGTACGGCCTAAAACATCTCTTTAGTTTCTATTAATGAAAATATGTTTCGAGAAAGATATATTTTCTTGTATTGCTTGTTGCTAGATATCTGTTGACACTAGGGAGATCGGCCTTTACCGCAAGAATGATTTGTCTGGCCAACAAGGTACTGCCAAATCAATCAACATTATTACCTTCTTCTTCTTGATATGTCCTTCTATCTTGATAGTTTGAGGAGTGGTAATTCTTTCCAATGCTTTACAAAATATGTTTAGATTCATTTCATATTTCTCTAGGGTTGGTTCTTGGTGTATATCCTCTTCTTCTAATGTTTCTTGATCCTTTTCTTCCCGCTCTACACAATCTATGTAAAATAATTTCTTCTCAACACACTTATGACCTTTAGTGTATTTTCTATCAAAGATGTAACAAAGTCCTTTTTCTCTTTTTTCTTCTAATTGTTTTCATGTAAACCTTGTAGGTTCTGGAAGGCCAGAAGAAAAAACACTACCATATTTATAGTTGTGAGTGATAGGATTCCTTGTTTCCATAATTCCACTTAAAATTTTTCTTGCGGGCCTGAATGCCTTCTCCAATGAATCAGGTTCCCAAAGCCGAAGCTCATGTTGAATGTCATCCTTTAAAGTCCCTATGAAGACATCAACCCCTTTCTTCTATGGAATATCATTTACACTTATATTCATTTTTTTGAGATCCTCAATATGCTCTACCATTGAATTCTTTTGTTTCAGATTTGTCAATTAACTAAAGAAGGTGTTACTCTTTGCATCCTCATAATGTGTTATCATTTATTCCATGAAAATTGAACAAGTGACAAGTGTTTTACGAGAACTTTATAACATAAAAATTGATCCAATTCTAAATATGAATATGCAATATGTACCTTTTGTAACATTTGCACCTCGTGTAGATCAAAATATTGCTCCATCTATAGTTTCCAATTTACCGGATTCTTGCCATCAAACTTCCTCATATTGCCTTTTCTTGATTTTAGCATATCGATCTTGAAACGACTATAACTCTGTAATTTTGGATACTCCAGATTTGAAATCACAACGTACAGTATCCCTCCGCATCCTATTTCCAATTGCACCAGTCTGATAAAAATTGGATTCTCCAAGAAAGGATTATGCACAATCTCCCAAGATGACCTGATTATATACGATTTCGAAAGAGAGAACTTGTATGAAGTTCCACATGTCATGGATTTGAGATTTAAATCTAAAAAATATAAACAGGAAACTACAGTCTGCCCTCTTTTTATAACTTCTAACGAAATTTCAATCTGATGCTCAGAGAGAAAGTTATGGTGATTCTCCCAAGGTCACTTGTTTAAGATGTGATTTGGGAGTCTACAAAAACCCCAACTTCCTTAGATCATATGTCCTAAAATATAGCGAGACAAGATCTGAAATTGAGACTCGAGGTTCAAACCACTTTCTTCTCAAATGGTTTTTTTTAGATCCTGAAACTTTGTAGCGAACAAGTTATAGTGAAACTTTCATGATGAACTTTTTTAGATGAAATTATAGAGGTTGCAGAAGCCCTAACTTCCTCAGATCATATCTTCGAAAATCTAGTGAGACAAGATCTGAAATTCGGACACAAGGTTCAACATGATTTCCTCTCAAATGGGTTTTTTTGTTGGCTTCTAAAACGTCACAAAAAAATGTTATAGCAAAAATTCCATGATCGCCTATTTGGAGTAGTGAAACCCTAGAATCCAAAGCTCTAATACCAAATGTTCTGAAGCTAGCTCACAAAAATTTAGAAAAGATAGATGGACACCTTATAAGTTAGCCTCTTCAAGGGTGCAACCTCCTTTACATTATACAAATGAACAATTCTTAGATGATACAAATGACAAGACCTACTTTCTATATAGGAGTCTAAGGGGTCATAATATAATCTAAGCCAACATAAGAATAATAATGTAAGGGCACAATAATAACAATATGGGGACTACATGGGCACAACAATATAATAAGGGGGTTGTACTAATAAAAATAAGGGGTTACAGTAGTAGTAAAGGGACCTAACAGATTTATTCTATCTTTTAATTTCTATTTGATTTCCTTTCGATGTATCATTAGGTTTCAGCCTTAATGAAACAATTTTCTTGCAAACACTTACTTATGGAACACATTTGAAACATTGTTATAATTCTTATTACTCTATAAGTTTAAGTTATTCTAAGTAAAAATTCCTAAAATTGATGTTCTTTCATGAGAATTGGATCCTTTGTTAAAGGTCTCTTAGTATTCACAAAATAAACTCCTAGTTTAACTAATTCCCTTATGATATGTCATGCCTTATCACGTACGAGGAACTTTTGGAATACTATGTTACTATCCCCCTTGAACATTTGACTTTGTTTCGCGTATCCTATGGTTTGTTGACTGTGAGATGTGGGGTTTTACATATCTTTGGAAGTCATAATGTAATTATAGCATGAAAATACTTTTATAAATTATGCATGATTTAAACTCCTACTGTAAAACATTCCCTTTGGACTTGTCTGTATAATCAGGTTTTAGTAACCTTTTAAATACTATGTTACTTTCTCTCCCCAAAATGTTACTTTTTGGTTTGGCCATCTTTTGGTTTGATTTTTTTGGCATATGGAGATGTGCATACCTTGAAGACTCCTAATACAACCTTAGCATGAATTAGAAATTGTACAGGGTTTAAACTGGTCTCAGGTCTCTTATTTTAAAACTTTATTTTCTACTACATAAGAAGGTTTAGTCTGAAATAATATCTACTTCGATTAAATTCATCGTTCCTTCCTTCCAATCATTGCATGTAAAAAGGTGGATCTAAAGTCAATGATGTACCTGCATCTGAATATGGAACTGAGATTCTACACTTTGAGAACAATATAGTTTTTAGGCTTAGGGTCCATTTGGAAAACCTGAATGTGCTGCAAAACACATTGATTTAGTTGAAAACATGAGAAAAACCATGATTTCAGTGGGAATAGATTGACCGAAAACGAAAATTTTTATCAGAAGATTACCCTCTATCCAAAAAAAAAGTTGAGAGAATTGGGATAATGTCTAATTACCTCTTGTTACAAACCATCAAGGATGAGTAACCTCCAAAGGTGCTGAAACCATCAACATCAACGTTTCCATATGTCAAAATGACCTTCTCACATAATTGTTCTTGCGCTTTTCTACATGAAATGAAATGATGGAAGCTCCCAAATTCTTCACTTCTAAACCAACTTCAACGGCTATACCTACTATTATATGGCTACAAAAATAGAATTACGAGTAAACTAAAATTGAATGGATCTCTTAGCAACCCTATAAGAAATTATTATCAGAGCAAGCTCTAACTAGGAAAGGATGTTTTCATCATGGTGACTAGCCTTCTAGTCATCCTACTACCACAAATCATCGAGCATGGTTTCCTTGATCTTCTATCTGATGTGTTGCCATGGAATCTTTCCTTTTGAATATTTTTGGGAGGATAGTCTCTTATTTATCTCTTTCAATATATCCTAGAGAAGGCTATACATTGTGTCTATATTATCTCTCATGCCATATGTGATGCAAAAAGTTATCAAAAATTTCTCCCAAAAATATTTTGCATACAAGTAATAATTCAGGATATGTTCCATTGTGTCCTCATTATTCCAAATAAATTGACAAAGGGAGGGGCCAACATTTAATTTCTATTAAATCAAGTTTGAAGTTGGAAAACAACAATTGTTCACAAACTAAGTGATATATGCCATCTTTCATCATAAGTGTGTAGTCCATATTTTCCTCCATTTTGAATCTCGTGGAAAATTTGTCATGTCAACATCTACAAAATGACCTTCCTAGATGGTATACATGCCCCATGAATAATATCCCCAATGAATTTTTTACGCACCTAGGGAGATAGCAACTATGTTGAACTATAGGTGAGAAGATAGCATATCACATTAAATAAGTGAGGGATGAGTCATCCAATCTTCTTTATTATTCCAAATATTCCATTAAGAAGTTAACTACTATGGTTGTGAGAAGTTGAAAGATTTTTGATCCCTAGTATAGCAATCCAATCCTCTTGGATTCACTTCATCATTTATACATGCCATTTACTACCAAGAATATAACTAAACTAGGGTCATTTTCAAATCTTGAACTTTTCATAAGACATGGTATTGGATAAGAATAATTTTCTTTTATTACATTATATATGGAGGACCCTAGCTGGAGGTTAGTTTTCTACATCCTTTTACTTTCCCAATAGGAATTGATGTATTCATGATCCGAAATCTATTTCCATAGTTCCATCGAACCTTGTAGTAATATCCACCACATCTTCACACAAAGCACATAGTTGAGGATCATCAGATCCATAAACCCTAGACTACCTACTAATTTTAGCAAGCATAACTTTTCATGTATCTATTTTCCTCTTTCAGTGGTGCTTTAAAAAATGTATTTGAAATTGGAGATCATATCTTTTTTGATAATTTTGAAAGCCATAAGAATAGAGATCTAACACACCAGAAGAGCCATTAGAATGGATCTGAGCAAGACAACCCGACCAACCAAGTTTAAATATGAAAATACCAAGTTGCGTAAATTAGAGTTCATTCACTAAATTATGTTTTTTAAGCATGCAAAGCATAGGCAGTTGGAAACTAATGGGGCTCTCAAATAAGCAGAATGTAAATAATTAATCTCAAATACTAATTATCTATAAAAATGCAATTAACTCTTCATAGTTGTATTAGAGATGAAAATATTAGCCTTATGTTCATTGATGCAACTTTCTAAGGTTTCCATAAATAATTTCATGACTTGTTTTAGACAGAGAGCTTCCTTAGCCATGGGAAACGAAAAGAGTAGGATATTGTCTTAAAACTACTACTGCATGATAGGTAGGTCAATTCTAAACAAGATGAGGCCTTCCAATTACAAGCAAAGACAAACATGCTAATATATCTTCTCCGAGCCTTAGCGACGGTAATAAATAGAAATGGGTTAATGTAACCCCCTTGATAAAGGCCCCTTGATGGGTTAAATAGGGTAGAATGGTATCGATTGAGTATGATGGGTTAGAAAGGGGTACAAATTAAAGCATGAATCCAACAATTAAAGAGGAAGAGAATCAAAAGTCCTTGAGGATGGAGAGTACATATTTCCAATCAATTCTACCATAAGCCTTGGAAGGATACAACATAATCACCCCACCTAATTTTTTATTTTTTTCAAAGAGTTGATGGCATCATGCATTACAACAATCCCATCCACTATTCTCCTACCATACAGAAGATATTTTCTTGGGAGAGATTAAGTTCCCGTTGATGACTAGAAAATCAATGCATCAACATGCGGGAAAACCACCCGGTCCAGACCTTAAAGGCAACTTTTTTTCCATTTGGTGTGGTGGCTCTGGCTGGATATAATGGGACAAGTTTCCCAATGATTTGTAAATAGGATGGATAAGTGATTGATTTTCTATTATCTAATGATAATGATGGATGATTTATTCTGAAATGAAAAATTATAAACAACTAATCTATCCCGGGAAATTTCCACTTTAGTGCAGCTTTTGATAATTCTTATTTACAAGTAGGAATATAGATGACTCCACTTATAAATAAAAACATTCATTCATATGATAATTACTTTGTTCAAGTAGTTGAACAACGTAATCATTAATACATTATTACACTATTCTTCATATATCATTGACATAAATACGATTGAAAGAATAACATTCCTTAAACATTCAATAGTGATAAGTAAAAGGACTGTTGTTATAACACATGCATATATCAAATGATAGCAAGATTGAATAAGGGTTCATTCATATAAAATAATGGAGCAAAGACATAGATAATAGTACCATATTTAATTTGAATCTCTTCCAATATAAATTGCATTCATATCTCGTCTTCCAACCTAGAAATACTCTCACAAAAAGCAATAGTGCATATTTCATCAAAGCATTCTTCATTAAAATTCAGAATATAGGTCCAATTTTCATAAAAAAATATACATCAGAAGTACAATAGTGCAACTCCCAATCCAAGTTTTGATACAAAAATTGAGGACCCTTTCCAAAACAATGAATAAGTCTATAAATACTTACTAAACTCACTAACTATGAAATAAAAATGTTGTGAGCTGGTATAACAAAATCATGAAAATCTCCTTGAAATAGACATGCTTGCAATCAGTAGAACGATTCGTTGTTTCGGCTGACTATCCTTTGGCTTGACCTGGTGTATAGCGAGAATTGGTTGCAATTCTAGAGGGTGACTCATACATGAATGTAGTTGGGCTGAATACGTAACATCATTAATTTCAGGAATCATGCAACTGATTGCATCGATTAAACATTTCATTGTTTCCTTTTGACCATGAGTTTTAATTAGGAAGAACCAAAAGCTGTCCCAAGTTAAACTTTGGATGCCCACGATCAATCTCTCCTTCTTTTCCAATTCCTGTTTGCATGTCTACTCCAATGCTTTGGCTGATGGCTATTTACCTGGAGTGCATTCTGAATTAAACTTAGACGGATAAACAATATCATTAATTAATTCAATGAAATCACCAGTCATCGATCTACATCTTGAAGTTTCCCTCTCCGCTTTCATCAATTGAGATTGCCATTCTAGGAACAAAATTTCCTGATGCGATTCCAAAATTTGAGGCAGATTTGCAACTTGTCCTTCCTTGGTTTCTTGCCAAGAAAGAAACTTTGTTAATGTTTAATCGGCTTGTTCCAATTTCTGCCTTGCATCGACTGATTTATCAATCATTGATGAAGAAATTCCACATAGGGGCTGAGCAAGAGAAATATTATGACATAGAAAATTCAGTTGATTAATTAATCCCTTACTGATTTGTACAACTTCGGATTTGAACTCTGCTACTTGAGGAAATCCTCTAAACTTTTCTATTTGTTGTGACAGTTGAGTGATTTGTTCATCTTTTGTTTTGCTCATTTGTTCATTGATTGTTTTTAGCTTGGCCAATGTTAGGTATAATTGTTTTTGTTTCTGAACCCCACTTTGATCTATCCTCTGCTTCTCCTTGAGCAATTGCTCATTTAGCTGATTATTTGACTGCTTCTATGCTGTTAACTATTGTTCTAACTACTCTATCCTCTGCTACCTTTTGGATACCTGTGCCTCCAGTGAAATAGTTATCTGATCTTGTTCTTTAAGTAAATTGCTGACTTTTGATGCTTTATCCATAGTAGCTGCCGACTATGCCCCAACATATTGAGAGAGTTTTGTAAGGTCTTTGGAAGGATTGAGTTCCTCTCTCCATACCAAATTAGTTATCTCCATCTATGGAGGTAAAAGAGAAGATTGATCAAGCTTTCTCTTTTTCCTTTGTCTTTTTACTACAACCCTTTGCTTAGGGCTATAGAAGACATCTAAAAGTTGTATTTATTCTACATGAAAAATGATTTCATCAGATGAATTTTCTGGAATTATCTCCATATCCTTTTGAATGATGGGTGGGCTGCTGGTTCCTTCATTTGGAATTGTATTAGTTGTTGTCTTGTGATGAGTTATCACCTCAGTCGTACTAAATCCCTCTATGTTCTCAGTATTGCTTATGATTGAATCGAACTGTTGCCATTCTTTAAGTAGCTTGGGATCAATCTGAGTATCTGTATCTAGGAGTTGACTATCTTTTCTCTGTTCCTGTTCCTGTTCTGTCAACTTTTCTTTTTCGAAGACCTTTTCCACATTAGAGGTCTTACCAGTAACTATTTGTTCAGCCTCACTAGATGACTGGACTGTCGGGGCTATGGCTAAGAGGTCTAAAGGTAAAGTTTGTAACCTCTGTTCTCTAAGCCTATTAAACACTTCTAGTCCTTCATCTTGATATTTGATTCTAGCCAATGCTTTAACTTGGAATAATGGTTCAACTGAAGCAAATAAATCATCGAAGTCATCATCTTCATGACCAAATTTCACAAGTGTGGCTTGGTCAAGATCATTATAGGCAACCTTTATGCGATCATACTGCCTGTTAGGAATTGTGGCAAGCTTTAGTGTTTGCATTTTATCTATCTCCTTCTTTGCATGCTTGTAATTGTGAAGAGTGAAAATGTGACACTGTAAAGGTAATATAGGCCATACCTATTTCTTGGAATTTCTAAGAGTTTTAGATGTCCCATCTACTCTTATTTGATAAGCCAATTCCCGAGCTAACAATTTATTAGGCACATACAGGGGAACGGCATGGGGTTTAGTAAGGCTACCAAAAAGCCTTATCTAAGTAAAGTTTTTCCTCCCCAAGCCAACTTCCTACTGCTGTGAAATCTGTTTCTACTTCCGAGGATATCTTGGGAGCAAGCTTATTAAAAATAGAGTAATAAATAGGCAAAATAAAACTGTTGCAGATTTTATACACATGATTTTTGTAATTAGCCTTCCATAACTGCTCATGATAGATATGGATTTGTTTAGGGTCTGTAGGGGTCCATCTCCACCCGAGCAATGGAAATTCAGAATTGAAATAAACAGTATCCATAATGAATGCACTCTAATAGAATGGGGGAATGGCCCTAGTAGTTTCATATACATTTTCTCTGTACTCTAGAATTGTTTTTGCTAGTTTATCAGATAAAATATTCACCAAATCCATCACATTGCCATTGATTGCAGCCTCCATTAGAGGAACCATTTCTATAGTGAACTTAGAAAAATCATGTATTCCCCACATTCTACACATCATAGCTCTAGCATAACAGTAAGGAGAAGGCAATGAATCTACAGAGTACTTACCTAATCACTCGTGCTTATGCTTTTTAGGGAAATGTCTCCACATCTTTATCAGGGCTGACTTTGATTCGTTTTCCTTTGCAAATGATTCTAGGAATGCTTTTTTGTACCACTTCTCAAGCTCAGGTAAGTGATACATTTTCCTTATATCATTAGGCTGAAATGAGTCGAATATCCTCCCGTCAGTTGTGCAAAAGGTTCTATTTGTAGCTGGAATTTTCTCCACCACCCATCTCACCATGTCAGTATATGGTAGGACTTTAGCTCACACTGCTATTCTGTAAAGAAAGGAGCATGCCAGTTCTTTAAGAGTTCCTTCAGACTTATTAGTTGAATCAACTGTGGGCTCTTCTAATAATTCTTCAGGCTCTTCTACTTAAATTACATTATAGATACTCTCCCAGCTAGTGTTTCCCAGTCTGAGACACATCGTATCTGATATTAATCCCTTTTTTCTTGGTCATGGATCTTTCACTAGAGGAGGTGCTATTGCAGACTTCTTTGAATTTTTCCCCATTTTCTTCAGATTTCTAGTTTCAGAGGAATTATGCACAAGCAATTGAAAAATATACAAATAAATGCTTCTATAGACTAATATGATAATGAAAAAGAGTTACATCGATTAGCAAGTGATAATGGAATATAGTTAAAATCTAAATAAAAGATCTACCCTTAACTGCTTCATTGAATAGTCGTTTAACCTGTCAATCATGGTAAATAAGATCTTAAATGCCCATCATGTCCGCTCATATGCCGAATGATTAATTCAAGCGTGCCTTAGATTTTCTTGATCGACGATCAATGATAAATCACAAATCGGCAAACGGGAATGCTAAGGGAAAGGCTTAAATACTTGCTTTAAATATCTTCAATTAACGAAAGGTGATACAATGCATGCAAACCATTTTAAATATATTTTCGAGATGTGACCCTAATTAATATATCATAGTCACGACATGGCTCGGGATTTATTGTTTTGTTAATGTGTTTCCGTCGATTGCCGATTGCGATTTTCTTTATCGCATCGGGGGTTTTGAGGATGTCTTTATTCATGTGTTCACTTATTGTTGACATTGCCGATTTGCCGATTGCGATATTCTTTATCGCATCGGAGGAATTAGGTGGCTCCATTTTATTATGCTTGGCATTTGGCTTATTTGATTTCCCGATTGCGATTGTATTTATGGATCAGAGAGGATGGAGAAGGTTTTTTGTGGCTTTGCATATGTTTCCTTTGTTATTGCGAGATGCAATCTTCTGATCGATTTATCGCAATAACGAAGAGTTTTATAATATTTTTAAAGTCACACTTTTATTTCCATTCAAAAGACTTTTAAAATGATTCATTTACCTTAAGCCTTTTAATAAGGGTTTTTCCTTATGATGGGTTGATACCAATTTTATTGATGAAATCTTATCTAAGTTGAATTAAAGGGACCCATTTCTTATTTAACTTTTATGTAAATCTTTTTTAAGAAATGGGGGGTTGTTGTTTAGCACAAGAATTGGCGATTCACTGGGAGAAGTAGTTATCTCCAAGAAAGTAATATAAATCCAATATAACTAGATAATAATAGATTCTGAACATAATGATAACTATTTTTGCTATTTCTTTCTCTTCTTAAAATTAAGTGCATTCTAAGCTTTAAATAAACCTTAACTAGTTGATAATGATAAAAAAAATACTTTTCCAACTTATCTTTTATAATGACTCCTTTGTCATAGGTAGAGCCTCTGCTGCCAGCAAACGTCTATAGTCTCGGCAAGGATACCTTTTAACAATTTTATCATTCATTGTTCCATCCATTTAAAAGTATAATTAAAAAGAATGAATCCAAAAGATATGTTTCCATATCTTTTGTATTGCTTTTTTCTTTTTCCTTTATTTTATAAGATAAAAAGTCATTGTCCTGGTTTGGTGGCCAATTGTTGACAATGGCATTCACTGGTTGTAATTTAACTAAAAAAACTGGCTCATGATGAGACCCCTTGTCTTATAATTATAAGCCATTACCTTGTTTTGATATGCAGTGTTGGTAATGTCAGTTGAACTATTCCCCTATGATCATGGTAAGTAGGCTTGTAATAAGACACATTATCTTTTATATCAAATATATTTTAGAATCACACTTTGAGTAATTATAAACTTTGATGGATGGGATGAACAATTTTCTCCTGAAGAGAATATGGATGACAGGGTGAGAGTTGAAGATACTAAGATTGAATAGTCTTTGTTTTGTATTGATAACCATTTTTAGGCTTCTAAAAGTTTAGAATGATTTACATTATTTCTAAGTTTTGAGAGGATTTTACAAAAATAAACTGGGGTTTTCATAATCGAATTATACCTAATTTCCTAGAATTTTCTTTTTCCTTCAAGGCTTCCATTTCTTAAAAGTAAATATTAAAACTATTTTCTTTCGAATAACTTTTTCAATATAGTAAAGACCAATGGAAGGCTTTCCACAACTTTATTTCCTAGGATTTTAAACAAATTAATTTATTCACACAAATCCTACTGAAAATTGAATATTTACAAAGGGAGAAGGGGTTACCTCTTCAATTGAAGATTTTTTTCAGAATAAGGTTTTTGGCAGGAAGAGAATCTCTCTTTCCTGATATATCTTGCAATATGAATGTAGAAGAGCATATCTTCTCGCTGATTTGGAATGGTCCAAACCACATTTTCTGAAACTTAGTGTGTTTTCCTTTATCCTCATGGGCCTTGTCCCACTTCAAAATTAGATCACCAACTTGTAAATGTTTTGAGCCAGTTGAAGTTGTATCAAAAGATTACTTAATAATATACTGATGTTTTGCACATTTAATTTGGGCTTCCTCCCTTTCTTCTTCTAGTTTCAAGATGTGATCATATCTCACTTGGATAGAAGATGATGGAGTTTTTTCAATAAACTGCACTAAGGCTAGTGATGGAACTACTAAGTTTGTTGGTATGACAACTTCCTTTCCATACAATAGATTGAATGGAGATTTGTCTATGGAGGCCTTCTATGTTATTCGGTTAGCCCATAGTGCAAATATCAAAGACTTATGCTAGTTTTTATGATTCTGCTCAATAGTTCTCTTAATGATTTTGATAAGATTTTTATTGGTGGATTTTGCTAAAGCATTACCTTGAGGGTAGTAGTTTGCAAAACATTTCAATTTAAATCCTCTTTTGATAGAAAGCTCAAATATAGAATTTCTAGAGAAGTAACATGCATTATAAAAAATAAGAGCATTTGGGATACCAAACCTGGTAGTGATGAACTGACCTATGAATTCAATGATTACCTCAAAGTTTGTTGTCTTCAAAGGAATTTCTTTGACCAACTTAGTAAATTAATCAGCGACTGTAAGGATATACCTATGTTGTTTGGAAAAATGTGGCATGATTTCTCCAATGATATCCAATTTCCATTGTTCAAAGGGTTGTTCAATCTTGACTAGTTAGAAAGGGAAAGCTGACTTCCTTTCTCTTCCACTAGTAGTTTGACAACTTTGGCATGTGCTTACATATTCATGAGTATCTCTAAACAAGGTGGGCGAGTAATACCCAACATGAATGATTTCATGAGCTGTTGTATTAGCTCAAAAATGTCCTCTTGCTGGTCCTTCATGTAGCTCATGCAAGACCTTTTGCACTTCAGGTTTTTCTAAGCATCTTAACAAAATTGAATCATAATTCCATCTAAACAATACATGATATACAATTATGGAGTTTTTTGCTTCCAGTATTATGGCACATTTGTTTTTATAGGAAATATGAGAAGGAGCATATCCATTTCTTAAATAGAAAATTAGATCTGCATATTGGGATTCAGGATTAGTGGTACTTATGTGATTGATTTCTTCAGTATCTTTTGTACCTTTAGGTTCCTGAATATTAGAAGCTCCTGCTAACAACCCTCAAAAACCTTTGCCTTTGATAATATTTGTTGGTTTAATTTCAAAGTCATATTCTTGTAATGTTGTGACCCAATTTGCTCTCTTTTCTCCTAATTCCTTTTGGACTAGTAAGTGTCTTACAACTGAAAAAGGGACTATAACTTTTGTGTGAGATTTTAAGAGGAAAGGTGTGTAGTTTTTAATGGATTTGTATACAGAAAAGGCTTTTTTTCCAACTTCCAATTAATTAATTTCAACACCTTGAAGGTTTGAACTATAAAATAATATTGGTGCTTCCAAGTTTTTATCGTTAATTTGCATCAGCACTGTTGCATAAGATGAATCAGATGCAAGAGTATATAACATGAAATGATTTTAAAAATTAGCAGTGCTTAAAGCAATGGAATTTATGATTGATTGCTTGATGGAATCAAATGCCCCTTTTCCTACAGGCCCCCATTTAAACATTGAATTTTTCTTAATCATTGTTTGTAATTGTAAAACAATCTCTCAAAAATCTGGTACAAATCTTTTTAGAATGTTAATTTGACCTAAAAATGATTGCATGGATTTTTTATTACGAGGGAATGGAATATCAGGAATCTCTTTGATTCCATCTAGATCAATATAAATACCATCCTTTGAAACAATGAACTCCAAGATTTTACCTTGTTCAGGAGTGAAAAAGGTTTTCTTAGGATTGAGTGAAATGTCATACCTTTTGCAGTGTTCAAAGATTTGTTTCATATCATGCAAATGATTTGATCTTTTCTTAGAGAACACAATAATATCATCGAAATAGACAACTACTAATTTATTGATCAGTACTTTGAATGCTATGTCCATGACTCTTTGGAATGTAGCTCTAGCATTTATTAATCGAAAAGGCATTTTTCGGTAGGCATACATTCCCCACTTGGTTTTGAAAGTACTTTTAATTTTGTCATTATGGTGTACCGAAATTTGTTTACACCCTAAAAAACCATCTAAGAAGGACATCAATTTAGAACCAGGTATTGAATGCATAGTTTGCTCCATTGTTGGTAGAGGGAAGTTATCCTTTGGAGTTTCTTTGTTAAGATTTATAAAATCAATACAAATTCTAATGTCACCGTTTTTCTTCCTTACTGGGACCATATCGGACACCCAATTTGAATGTCTACCTCAAAAAATTATCTTAGCTTTCAAGAGTTTGTTTAATTCAACTTTTATTTGACTCTCTACGTTAGGATGGATCTTCCTTAATCTCTATTGTACTGGTTTTTGTTTAGAAAGCATTAGAATCATATGTTGTATGATAGATGTATTGTATGTTTTCAAATCATCATATTTCCAAGCAAAGACATTTTTATATTTATGCAATAATCTAATGAATGAAATTCTTTCTTCTGAAGAAACTCCAAATCCCAGAATTGATGTTTTGTGGATTCTCCTTAGTACCAATGTTTGTCAATTCAAATCTCAAAGTAGAACTTTGGAGCTTTGAATTAGTAACCTGTTTAAGCCTATCTTTAATGTCATAAATATCTTCAAGCTTGAACACTGGTTTACGTATTGAGTTTTCTTCAATCTTTTCCTTCATTTTAAGGTCATGGTCACTTTCCTCAATAATTTGATCATCATAGGACTTGTCAGAAGTTAAGAAATTTAAAATGTCATCATCATCATTGAACACTCACTAGTTAGTGACATTATCAAGAATAGATGGTCTAAAAATTAAATCTACTAAAAATCTATTGGGACTATAATATTCAGATGGAAGGAGATTAGAAGAAACATTAGCTAGTAAATCTACCGCTGCATTCTGGGACCTAGGGATGGGAGAAATATTGAATGTTATAAGCTATGATATAAGGTCCTGTACCAAGGACTGATAGTGTTTAAGGTGACTAGAAAGGCAATGATTAGTATTTCTGACTTATCTTATAACAATTTCTGAATCACCGAACACTTTTAAATATTGAACTTTAAGACAAATTGCTTTGTAAAGTCCTTGAATCAAGGCTTCATATTCAGTTGTATTGTTTGTGCATTCAAATTCTAATTTGCATGATAACATGTTATTTTCTCCCTCGAGACTAACTGAAATACATCATGCTCCTGCGCCTTCACTAGATTTAGACACATCAAAATATAATGACGAAAACAAAGATTTATCTACAATTTTATTTATAGCTTCCTCAATAATTTTAACACAACTTGATGTATTTGTTTGAGAAAAATTTTCTATTTGAGATGTGAAATTCTTAACTGAGAAGGGTGATGTTTGAGCAGTAAAATTGCCAAAGAATGATTCAGATGAGTACTTCCCAAAAATGTTTTTATTGAATTCTATTGGTTGATTTTCTTGTTCAAACTCAATAACAGTATGGGTCATATGTTTCTTTCGATCAATATTTATTTGATTTGGCTTTCATTTATAAGGTAGCCACATATGAGACCAATTGGTGGAAATATAACCATGAAGTTTCTTAGACCAGTCTCTACTCAAAACCAAACCATAGAATTCAGGTATATTAGCAACTAAAATATCAATTCTCTGAACTACTCTTAGATCAGTTGATAACCTAATAGTAACTGAGTTGATTTCTCCTAAAAGTTGGACCTTCAATCCAATTAGATAGTATGAATTGCAGAATTTTGGGGTTCAATGTTCAGTTTGGAACAAACTAAAGCTGGCATTATATTCGAGGAAGCCTCTAAGTCAATCAAACAAATGTGTAGATTTCTATTATAGATCTTGTAGGTTAAGATAAAAGGAGGAGCATGGGAATTCGATTTATTTCCGATTAAGACATCATCAATAGCTTCTACTCTACCAAGAGTTGGTTTACCTATTTCATTGGTAGCTTTGGACAATAAAGGACTAGGAATGCTACTACATCTAACTCGTTAAGACGCAACTTTTGTTGATGTTTGAGTTTATTAAGTTCAAACATAGTAATATTTTCCTTTGCTTTCTTCATGTCTTCAATAATGTTGTAGTCCATAGAATCCGTAACCACTAATGTTTTAGTTGTTCTAGGTGGATTCGAAGTTGATGGATGATTTTGAGACGGTGGGGTTGGAGATTTCTTTGTGGGAGTTTTCTCTTTTGTCGGAGTACCCATGTTCCTTTTCTTTTGATTTACTTAAACAGGTTCATAAGTACCTTTACTCCTCGTAGTAACCGGAAAAGCTTCTTGTTCATTCTCTATATCGAAATTAGGTAAAATGAAGTCCCACATCCCATAACATTCCGTAGTTACCTCTTCTTCAATTTCTTCAGATGATCAGAATGTCTCCTCTTCTTCATCTTCTTCATGATCTGACTCTGCATTGGATATAGTATTTGGTGGCTTTAATTCAGGTTTCTTAAAGTTTCTAAATGGCCTTTTTATTGAACTTTTAGCTACCTACTTTTTAATTTCTACCATTTCATTTGACATGGTTTTGAGAAATTTTTGAAGACCCTCCATATCATATGGATCTTTCGCTATTTTATTCTTCAAATCATCTTTGAAAGCGACCTTTTCATATTTTCTATCTTCAAGAGCAACATTTTTTTCCAAAGTGATGATATGATTTTCCACAACAATTGCCCCTTTCATTTTTTCTGCTAGAGTAGGTTTTCCAACTCTATCTACGAACACAACTATGATTGAAGGTAAAGTTTTTATATATCATTCACTTCTAACTTGTTCACTACGCTTAGAGGCAGCTGGGATCTTATTCAAGAGTTTATTAAACATAGAATTGAATTCTTTTATAGGTTCTTTGGACTCTGTCCTAAGATTTAGAAGATCATTGATTAATGTTGCGACCATAAATCTGTCATCATTGTATTTAGTCAAGAATTGTGCTTGAAAAATATTCCAACTGGTAATGGATCGTGATGGTAAAGAAAAGTACCAAGAACCAACTGATCCTTGTAGGGTATAAGGGAAAAGCCTAATGACCACATCTTCCTCTGTAACTCCCTTTAGATTAGCTGACAACATAAAGTTGTTAATGTGTTTGTCTGCTAGTATGCATGCATCTAGATTTAATTTTGGCAACCATTTTTCAGGGTGTGCTGGCAATGGATGCAAAGGTGTAGGCATAGTGACTGCACCAGGACTACTCCATGGGTTTTGTGCCATTGTCAAGATAGTAGTAGATGATAATGCCGATGAAGTTTCAGATGGTAGGGAAGGGCCAAATATTGAGGTTCTAGAAATTTGTGGAGCTGATGTTGAAGTTCCAATTCCCTGTTGAACATCAATTTGTTATGGATGAGTGGATGGTTGACTTTGCAATGGAGAAGATGAAATGGAGGATGATGATGAGAAATTTTCACTATCAGATCCTTCAGTTGTTTTCCTTTCCCTTTTCCTTTTAGGTAAAGGTAACTCAGTAGGTTCAATACCGAGTTTTTCAATTTGATATTTGGCGAGGGGGTGAGAAGGAATGAATTGCGAAGTCACACTACCTTGAGATACCACAGATTTTTGTGGTGATATTGAGAAGCCTTAAAGTTTATGGATGAGAGACTGTACCTCAGGAGATTCAAGGCTTAATTTCTCTAAGATATGTTGGGGTTGAGCGGTGGTAGTTATCTCCTCTTCCTCTCGTTTGAATTCTAGAGTTCCAGCATACAAAGGAGAAATCGAAGGTGAGGTGGACAAAGATTTACTCTCAAAATGGGATGTAGGTTTCGGTTTTCTCCCCATTCATAGTTCATGCACTCCTTCTAGCATCAAAAATGTTGATGCCTTGAAAATAACTACATCAAAATCGAGGAAAACCACTCGGTCCGCGCCTTAAAGTAAGCTCCTCTTCCATTTGGTGTGGTGGCTCCGACTAGATATAATGGGACCAGTTTTCCAATGATTTGTAAATAGGATGGATATGTCATTGATTTTCTATTATCTAATGATAATGATCGAAGATTTATTCTAAAATGAAAATTTATAAACAACTAATCTATCCCAGGAAATTTCCACTTTAGTGCAACTTTTGATATTTTTTATTTAGAAGTAGGCATACAGATGACTCCACTTATAAATAAAAACATTCATTCATATGATAATTACTTTGTTCAAGTAGTTGAACAAAGTAGTAATTAATACATTATTACACTATTCTTGATATATCATTCACATAAATACGATTGAAAAAAAAATATTCCTTAAACATTCAATAATGATAAGTAAAAGGATTAATGTTAAAACACATACATATATCAACTGATAGCAAGATTGAATAAACACTGATTCATATAAAAGAATGGAACAAAGACATAGATAATAGTACCATATGTAATTTGAATCCCTCCTGATATCAATCTCATTCAGATCTCGTCTTCCAACTTAGAAATACTCTCACAAAAAGCAATAGTGCATATCTCATCAAAGTATTCTCCATTAAAATTCAGAATATAGGTCCAGTCTTCATAAAAAAATATATATCGGAAGCACAATAGTGCAACTCCTGATCCAAGTTTTGATACAAAAATTGAGGACCCTTTCCAAAACAATGAAAGGGTCTATAAATACTTACTAAGCTAACTAACTATGAAATAAAAATGTTATGAGCTGGTATAACAAAATCATGAAAATCTCCTTGAAATAGAAATGCTTGCAGTCACTAGAACGATTCGTTGTTTCGGTTTACTATCGTTTGGCTTGAACTGGCGTATAGCGACCATTGGTTGAAATTCTGGAGAGTGACTCATATGTGAATTCAGTTGGGTTGAATATATAGCATCATTAATTTCAGGAATCATGCAACCGATTGCATTGGTTAAACATTTCATTGTTGCCTTTTGACTATGATTTTTAATCAGGAATAACCAAAAGGTGTCCCAAGTTAAACTTTGGATGCCCACGATCAATCTCTCCTTCTTTTCCAATTCCTGTTTGCATGTCTTCTCCAATGCTTTGGCTGATGGCAGTTTACCTAGAGTGCATTCTGAAATCAAATTAGACAGATAAATAGTATCATTAATTAATTAAATCAAATCACCATTCGTCGATCTACATCTTCAAGTTTACCTCTCCGCTTTCATCAATTGAGATTGCCATTCTAGGAACAAAATTTCCTTATGCGATTCCAAAATTTGAGGAAGATTTGCAACTTGTCCTTCCTTGGTTTCTTTCCAAGAACGAAACTCTGTTAATGTTTAATCGGCTTGTTCCAATTTCTACCTTGCATCGACTGATTTACCAATCATTGATGAAGAAATTTCACAGAGGGGTTGAGCAAGAGAAATATTATGACATAGCAAATTCAATTGATTAATTAATTCCTTATTGATCTATACAGCTTTGGATTTGAACTCTGCTACTTGAGTAAACGCTCTGAACTTTTCTATTTGTTGTGACAGTTGAGCGATTTGTTCATCTTTTGTTTTGCTCATTTGTTCATTCATTGTTTTTATCGTGGCCAATGCTAGGGATAATTGT
Organism: Pinus taeda; assembly: GCA_000404065.3. Classification (NCBI taxonomy): domain Eukaryota; kingdom Viridiplantae; phylum Streptophyta; class Pinopsida; order Pinales; family Pinaceae; genus Pinus; species Pinus taeda. The sequence goes on along the minus strand of APFE030668510.1, from coordinate 15,390 downwards.
TTTTGTTTCTAAACTGCACTTTGATCTATCCTCTGCTTCTCCTTGAGAAATTCCTCGTTTAGCTAATTATTTGACTACTTTTGTGCTGCTAACTGTTGTTCTAAATGCTCTATCCTCTATTGCCTTTAGAATACCTGTGTCTCCAGCGAAACAATTATCTGATCTTTTTCTTTAAGTAAATTGTTGACGTCCAATGCTTTATCCATAGTAGCTGCCAATTATGTCCCAGCATATTGACACAGTTTTGCAGGGTTCTTCAGAAAGATTGACTTCCTCTCTCCATACCACACTAGTTATCTCCATCTATGTAGGTAAAAGAGAAGATTGATCAAGCTTTCTCTTTTTCCTTTGTGTTTTTACTATAGCCCTATGCTTAGGGCTGTAGAAGACATCTAAAGGTGGTATTTCTTCTACATGTAAAATTATTTCATCGGATGGATATTTTGGAATTATCTCAATATATTTTTGTGTGATGGGTGGTCCGTTGGTTCCTTCAGTTGGAACCGTATTATTTGCTCTCTTATGACCATTTGTCACTTCAAGTGTGCTAAATCCTTCTAAGTTCTCAGTATTGCTTTTGATTGAATCACACTATTGCCATTCTTTAAGTAGCTTGGGATCAATCGAAGTATCTACATCGAGGAGTTGACTATCTTTTCTCTGTTTTTGTTCCTGTTGTGGCAGTTTTTCTCTCAAAGACCTTTTCCACATCGAAGGTCTTGCCAGTAACTATTTGTTCAGCTTGACTAGATGACTGGACTGTAGGGGCTCTGGCTAAGAGGTCTAAAGGTAGAGTTTGTAATCTCTATTCTCTAAGCCTATTAAGCACTTCTATTCCTTCATCTTGATATTTAATTTTAGACAATGCTTTAACTTAGAATAATGATTTAGTTGAGGCAAATAGGTCATTAAAGTCATCATATTTGTGATCAAGTTTGGCAAGTTTGGCTTCGTGAAGAACATTATAGGCAACCTTTCTAGGATCATATTGCCTGTTAGGAATTGTGGCAAGCTTCAGCGTTTCCATTTTTTCTGTCTCCTTCTCTACGTGCTTGTAATGGTTAAGAGTGAAAATGTTACACCGTAAAGGGAATATAGGCCATCCCTATTTCTTGGAATTTTTAAGATTTTTAGATGTCCCATCTACTGTTATTTGATAAGACAATTCCCGATCTAATAGTTTATCAGCCACATACAGGGGAAGGACATGGGGTTTAGTAAGGCTACCAAAAAGCCTTATATAAGTAAATTTTTCCTCCCCAAACCAACTGCCTTCTGCTGTCAAATATGTTTATGCTTTTGGGGATATGCTGGGAGCAGGCTTATTAGAAATAGAGTAATAAACAGGAAAAATAAAATCGTTACATATTTTATATAGATGATTTTTGTAATTAGCCTTCCATAACTACTCATGATAGATATGGATTGGCTTAGGGTCTGCGGGGGTCCATCTCCAACTGAGCAATGGAAATTCATAATTGAAACAAACAATATCCATAATGAATGCACTGTAATAGAATGGGGGAACGGTCCTAGTAGTTTGATATACATTTCCTCTGTACTCTAGAACTGTTGTTGCTAGTTTATCAGATAAAATATTCACCCAATCCATCACATAACCATTGATTGCAACCCCCATTAGAGGGACCATTTCTATAGTGAATTTAGTAGAATCATGTATTCCCCAAATTCTACACATCATATCTCCTAGTAAGGAGAAGCCAATGGGTCTACAGAGTACTCACCTAATGTCTCGTCCTTGTGCTTTTCAGGGAAATCTCTCGACTACTTTATTGGGGCTGACTTTGATTCATTTTCCTTTGAAAATTCTTCTAGTAATGCTTTGTTGTACCACTTCTCAAGCTCGGGTAAGTGATACATTTTCCTTAGATCATCAGGCTAAAATGAGTTGGATATCCTCCTGCCAGTTATGCAAAGGGTTCTGTTTGTAACTGTAATTTTCTCCACCACCCATCTCACCACGTCAGTATTTGGCAGGACTTTAGTTCGCGCTACTATTCTGTGAAGAAAGGAGAATGCCAATTCTTTAAGAGTTCCTTCAGACTTATTAGTTGAATCAGTTGTGGCCTCTTGTGATAATTCTGTGGGATCTTCTACTTCAATTAGATTATAGATACTCTCCTAGCTAGTGTTTCCCAGTCCGAGACACATCATATCTGATATTAATCCCTTTTTGCTTGGTTGTGGATCTTTCACTGCACGAGCTGTTGTTGCAGACTTCTTTGATTTTTTTCACCATTTTCTTCATACTTCTAGTTTCAGAGGAATTATGCACAAGCAATTAAAAAACCGTGATACAGAGAAATGTTGTTATAGACCAATATGATAATGAAAAAGAGTTATGTCGATTGGTAAGTGATAATGGAATATAGTTAAACACTGCCGCGGATAAAAACTAAATAAAAGATCTACCCTTAAATGCTTCATTGAATAGCCATTTTTCCTATCAATCATGGTAAATAAGATCTTAAATGCCCATCATGTCTCTCATATGCCGAATTATTAATTCAAGCATGCCTTAGATTTCTTTGATCAATAATCAGTGATAAATAGAAAATCGATAATCGGGAATGCTAAGGGAAAGGCTTTAATACTTGCTTGAAATATATCTCATTACCAAAAGGTGATACAATGCATGAAAACCATTTTAAATATATTTTCGATATGTGACCCTAATTAATATATCGCAGTCAGGACTTGGCTCAGGATTTATTGTTTTGCTAATGTCTTTCCATCAATTGCTAATTGCGATTTGCTTTATCACATCGAGAGTTTTGAGCATGTCTTTATTCATGTGTTCACTTATTGTTGACATTGTCGATTTGCCTATTGTGATATGATTTATCGCATCGGAGGAATTAAGGGGCTCCATTTTATTATGCTTGGCATTTGGCTTCTCCGATTTCCTGATTTCGATTGCCTTTTCAAATCGAAGAGGATGGATAAGGTTTTTTGTGGCTTTGCATATGTTTGCTTTGTTACTGTGATATGCGATCTTCCGATTGCTTTATTGCAATAATGAACAGTTTTATAATATTTTTAAAGTCACACTTTCATTTCCATTCAAAAGTCTTTTAAAATGATTCATTTACCTTAAGCCTTTTAGTAAGGGTTTTTCCTTATGATGGGTTAATACCAATTTTATTTATGAACACGAAAATCTTATCTAAGTTGAATTAAAGGGACCCATTTCTTATTTAACTTTTATGTAAAGATTTTTTAAGAAATGGGGGGTTTTTGCTTAGTACAATAGTTCCTAAGGAGCAGTTGAAGATGACTGACTATCACTTAGGAGACGGTTTTATAGACAACATTACAAGGAGAAGTTGGAATATAGCCACTTATATCATCACATCTATAAGATTTATGGAAAAAGGTAATAAATGTGGCATTGATACCAAAAAATAATTTCTTTTCTTGGCGAGATTCCTTGACAAGTGCAGGAATATCCAGACTAAGAAATGGTCAAAAAGCTCAAATGAATTCAATGGTAGATTCGACAAGGCTTAGAGCTTTGTTTCATAGTATCAACACCACTATCTTTCCACCTCCTTCAAGGATACCTCTCACATCAAAGGATCATTTTGATGTCGAAGAAAAGTACAAGGAATGTCGGTTTTTATGCATCGGATTGCATCCTCTATATTTGGAGAATGTTCAGTAACAATTTCTTGATAATATGTCACTGGTTCGTACTCATTTTCAGAATGTTGAACAAGATGTTGACTGGCATGGGAGGATAGCTTGAAAATCATATTGCGTTGGCATCACTTGATCATTTCCTAATGGAAGATTTTTTTATTTTACTCACCCTCCCTAAGAAAATAAACTTGGGACTTCTATTAGCATAAACTATCATCTTTCATTTATTGTTTCTCTCGATAGTTAATATTTCTACAATATTTTTTAACCATTTCTTTCAATTGGCCATTTTGGGTGATTTGTTGTTAGATCTATTTCACCCTCCTTTCAAAGGCTTTCTTATTTAAAAGAAAATTTGCATCTTGTTTCCTATTATAATAATTAATATTCATTTTTAGTTCCTTGAATGTGTGCCTCTTGTTCATACAATCGATCTTAATCCCCACCCACCAACCACAATATTTATCTTGGAATCCCAGGCCTAAAAGGGCTATTATGGGGCCCTATCTTCAAATCCAAATCTAGTTGGATTCGTCAATGGTTTGAACCTAACCCCACTAGAATAAAAACTTCAACAAATAAGTCATTGGTAATCAAAGCTTTAGATACTAAAAACTGGTATAATCATCTCACAACTTGGTGCATACCACCTCGTGGGTCTCTCTAGGTAAATATCCCATTATTTTTACCTATGTTAACAAGTCATAGTTCATGTATCAAAGCCATAAATTGTTAGGCCTTTGCATCAAGGAATCTAACCCCTCCTTTGTTATACTCAAGAGATGCAATTAAATTGTAATCTCCTACCATTATCCAGATGACATCCTCATGTAAAGATATGCCCCATTTTTGTTCCAAGAAGTCTACCCTCTCTATCAATATATGAGGACCATACGATCTAGAAAAACACTCATTTCTTTTGAGAAAAGGTACTATAACCATCCAAGTAGAATTCAATGATGAGCTATCCAATATGTGAAGACTACCTCGAAATCGTTCCTAAATATGGCTAGTCCTCCAACATTGCCGTTACCATCTACGACGATGAATTCAAATCCCTTCCCAAAATGAGCTACAATATTATAAATTTTGTTATAGGAAACTTTCTTGCATTAAAATAATCAAAGTACTTTACTTTATTACTCTATCTCTAAAATACCTTTGTTTTCCCTCGCTATTTATGCTCTTCATATTTCAAGAGATTTTCATTGTAAGATTTGTTTGAGGGAGAAAAATACCTACTTGAGGGGCATGATTTTCATTAAAACACTATTTGAAAGGCTTATTAACCTAACTTTCTCCATTTTTTCCTAGGATATTTAGGTGGTAACTGTATAAATCACAATTTATTAAAGGAAAATAACTTAGTAAATGAAGTCACAAACATTCTTTAAACAATTATGAATAATAATATCACTTTATTAAATATTGAAGATACACAAAAATTGTAATAAAAATAGTCAAAAATATCTTTCCAATAAACATACATACGTATGGAGACAAATATAGAAATGACATGTAAACAAACATGAGTTAGAAGGGAAGGCTATAAATTTGAAAAAAAATAAACAATTTTTATTTGGTGTTGGGAGTAGTGCTTCCATGTCTTGTCATGAATTGTCATTTAGAGTTCCCAAGTGACAATACAGAAGTTGTTGTCTCTTATGTAGTGCTTTATTTATGATCTAAATGTGTGTAGGTTAGAGATTTATGTCCTATATATGTTTAAGTGTTGTGATAAAATAAAATTGTCAAAGTGTGTATTTTGTGTCGTGTGTAATCACACTTTGACCTTTCTCTCTTTTCTATGATGGTATCAAAGTTAGTTCAATATTGACTCTCTCATGAGAGGCTTAGATCATGCAATTGTAGGCATGATACTCCTTTGTACATAGATTAGTTTAATAGAGTGTTTGATCTATTGTTTTTGTGTATATTTCATTTGTGTGTGGATTGTGGATAGTCACATGCAAAGGATAATTGTAAATGTCCATTGTGGTTGTTGTTGTATGAAGTTCCATTGTCGACAAATATTTGTAAAATAACAACTTATTTGCTTGTGAAGAAGATGGATCAACATAGATTCAGTTTGAACTAGTGTGTAATTATAACCATCATAGACAAATATTTGTGAAATAACGACATATTTTCTTGGGAAGAAGATGGATCAACATAGATTCAGTTCGAGCTAGTGTGTATCTACAATTGACAACAAGTTCTACCTGTTTTAAATGTTGTTTCTCGACATTATCATATGGTGCAAGATGTATAATTTTTACATGCAGGTGGAATGTTTGGATTTTTCATTTTAGGTGTGAACTAATAAAATATTGTGGTATTGTTTATCCAAACACTGTGGATTTGATAGAAAATACCAATATGCAAAATTTACATAGATCAATCTCAAGTCTGGATTTATTAATCCTCAAAAGAGATTAAATCCTAGAATGACAATAATTAAAAATTTTCACTTTTACAAATATATTCTCCTTCCACAAATATAATCTCTCACCGTTATTGATAATTTTGGTAAAGATAAATATATATAAGTACATACCAGCGCACCCTTTCTACATCAACTCCATCTTGATACTCCATCTTAATCAAGTGAATCTTCTATGTTCAGTCAATATAAACTAAAAGTAATACTAAAGTGAAAAGCATAAATAGATAGTCAAGCTTGGAAAACAACTTGGTCGGGTAGTCTCTTTACAAATTGATCACCGGGATCACCGGCATACCGCCAATTAGCTGCACGGTAGACATAATTCAAATTATATTTAAATAGATATAACAGTTCAAGAAAGAAAAGGATATAATTTTCCCGTGTTGTATCAACATATACAACCCATCAAAAAAACCATAGAATATCACATAATGAATTATTATGTAGGAACTGACATACTGCTTTACTTGCATTGAGGAAATAAAAGATAAAATAGTATCTACAATTAACAAGTTCATGTCTGGGAAGAACATGGAAGGTCGTGCACAGAGAGAAATTGGAAGGTCGTAATTTAAAAGTGAGATAACAAAAGCTACTATGTACACTTTTAAGAACCATGGTTTAGTATGTAGAATTACTAACCATAACTGACAATGCTTTTGAATCATCGTTGAGATTTTTATTCTAGTATTTAGAATCCTGATTTGTTCATAATAATTTACAGATTTTTTTTGGAGAAAATCATATAGAGATAACCCGTTTCGAACTAACTAGTGTGGTTCATTATGATGAATCACACTGGTTGGTTCGAAAAGCCTCGATAAAATTATCTCTCTGTGATTTTCGTCAAATTTTTTTCTCTAAATTGATATGGATCACAGAAGCTTAAATTCAATAATTGTTCATAATACTTATTGCTTTTGGAATTTATAAAAGCAACATTTTTTTCCAAATTCTGAAAGTTATTACAAAATACTTGCATGGTCTGCCTCAAATCTTTTCAAAACAGAAATGTATAGGAAACAGTAAAATATGTTTCATACATATTTTCTACTACGAAGATTTTGATTTTTTGTTTACTCAAAACGATTTTTTTCGGAAGGAATTTGATGTTTGTATAACCAAGTAACCAAGGTTCTTAACGATGGTTAATAAATTTTTTAAATCAAAACAGAAATCTAGACTCGTGAATTAAACCCTAAAACTTAACAATAAATCCTCTTCCTTTTATCAATGTCATGTTTGTATTGGTCAGAATATGTAATATCAATCTCGATAATATTTTAATTTTAATTTATACATAACACTACCAATTGCCCTATACTTTACTCTGTTACCAGATCCACTAGTCTTGTGGTACGGATCCTGCATCAAGTAGACTTGTGGTCTGGACCCTTGGATCCCAGGAATCGATTCAAATCCGCGCTATATTAATTCCGAAAATTGATCGTTCGCAACAGGAAATACATAAACACACCTTCTCTGCATCAACTCCATCTTAATTAAGGAAATATTCCACATCTCATTCACTTTCACCCGTACACTCATAGAAAAAATTTATTATTACATACTATTTATTATTCACTTTCACCAACAGAGAAATAAAAAGATTTACCTAGCATACATGTAAATATTTTTTAGTATTAATAA
>APFE030668502.1:16163-43663 GCA_000404065.3 Pinus taeda | reverse complement strand
GTTTGGATGGAGTGCAATACCCTGGTTCTAGTCTTTTGCGGACCAGGTTGCGATTTTGTGGATCATTATTACATGACTCATTGATGGATGGCTGGGCCCATACCTGAGTCTTTTAGGATGGCTGCGACCATACCTTTTATCATCATGGTCTCTTCAGTTGGGTGGCTGTGTCCATACCACAGACCTTCTTCGTATGTCTTTTGGATGGTTGCGCCCATGCCTAGACTACATGTAATCAAGATATCAGTTGTATCTACGTGCAGGTTCTTCCTGGTGGTGTTCTGGTTTAGCAGTTTTGTAAAGCATTTCACCCCTCCCACTCTCTTGGGCTTCATGCTTTAGGGGGCATCTGTTACACAGTAAATTGTCACTATCTCCTTGTCAGTCTCCCTACTGTGTCATGAAATCAAATCCATCATGCTCATGCTCTCTGAAATGACCAAAAAACCCTCTTTGCCTAAGTTTATTGGATCATCGCGACTGTTGTTGAAATAACCGCGCTGACTGGCGGATGATAATGCAATTGGTGCGCTGCCAGCGCGGAAGCACACGGGTTTCCCGCGCTGATCGAATTTCATAGCCAGCGCACCCTCTGTTTGTATTAAGTCGCGCTGACTAGACCTCTTCTGTTATTGAGATGCGATGTCAGCACACCAGTCCAGTTATGCACCCGCGCTGATCCTGTTTGGGCGAGTTTGTTCTAACAGCCAGCCTTCTAGATGACTCCAGACCTAGTTGTTGGCCTTGTGAATGTCGCCCTCCCTTCTATGGGATGTCTGTTCGTCATATGAGCCACCTTTCTTGGAGATAAGCTTATCCTTCCACCATCCAAGGAGACTCCTTCTCCTATATAAGCCTCCACCATTGCCATGAGCAGCTAGTTTTTGGAATATAGCTTTTGACATAGAGGAATTCATAGTGCTTTAGTGCTGCTCTTAATAGGTAGTTGGTGTGTTAAGTGTGGATTGCTAGAGAGCTTAAGGAAGGTTGTGAAGTCTTGTTGCCTTGTGTGAGAGAGAGAGTTGTTTGTCTATCTCCAAGGTTGAATGCTTATGAGACTTGCTGGCTGGACCCTCTTGAGAAGGACTCAGCGTCAGAACATTGGTTGTACCTTTCTTTGTTTTTGATTAATAAAAGATAGATGACTACTGTTATGGTTCCATTCTCATTTGTCTTATAATGGTTAATGTGAATTACATCCTTTCTGACTGATGTATAGTTGCTTTTACTAGATTTCACGCTTGTGTTTGTTCCCTCTTTGCATGTGCAGGTGTCCATCCGCGAGGATAGTGGAGGATCGTGACCGACTAGAGCAAAGGAGCGAGAGCAGCATCTCTTCATCAAACAATAACGCTGGAATCCAAGTAGGTGTTCATTACCCACTTTTTAATTGCAACTAGGAGCTTGCATAGTAGCATTGATTGATTGTTTCTAGACCCGTTCTGGGCTAGTAGGGATCGCCTCTATCCGTAGAGGGGATTTACCTCTCCAACACCAATTTGGATCAAACTGGTGGTATTAGAAAGAGAATGTAGAGGGCTACTATAGATCACAATTTTAGAACTTAAAGATCCGAAAGTATAGAGTTGCAGTTGTTTCAAGATCAAGCTCCTAAAATCAAGAAAAAGCAAGATGAAGAAGTTTGGTGGGAAGGATCTGGTAAATTGGATACTTCAGATGGAGCAATATTTTGATCTACATGGTGTACCACTGTTACAAGAGGTATGTATTGCATCTTCATATTTAGAACCAGATCAATTTTATGGTATAAAGGGCTTTGTTCTCATAAACAACTTGTTACGTGGTCAATTTTCATGGAGGAAATGATAGCACATTATGAGGATACAAAGAGCAACACCTTCTTTAAAGCAACACCACAAAAATTGGAAAGGGTAAAAGGGATTTGTTACATAGTGGAAAGTAAAATTATGGCAACAGGGAAGTCTACCCTTCACAACTATAAAGATGGAAGTGTTGTTTCTTCTAGCCTTCCATAACTTACAAGGGTTACACCACAACAATTGGAAGGAAAAAGAGAAAAAGGGCTTTGTTACAATTGTGATAGAAAATGCACTAAAGGTCATAAGTGTGTTGAGAAGAAATTATTTTACATAGAGTATGAAGAGGAGGAAGAGAATGATCAAGAAACATAAAAAGAAGAGGATATACGCCAGGACCCAACTCGAGAGAAAGAATAAATGAATTAGACCATATCTTCTAAAGCATTGGAAAGAATTACCACTCATCAAAATCTCAAGATAGAAGGACATATCAAGAAGGAAAAGGTGCAAGAAGTGAAAGATCACATTGAGAAAGAATAAATTAATACAACAATATCTTGTAATTCATTTGTCGGAATTACCATTCCTCAAACTATCAAGATAGAAGGACATATCAAGAAGAAAAATGTTCAAGAAGTGAAAGATCACATCAAGCATCAAGAAATGAATCCGACCATATCTTGTAAAGGATTGGAAGAAATTACCACTCCTCAAACTCTAAATATAGAAGGACATATCAAGAAGAAAAAGGTTCATGCAGTGAAAGATCACATCGAGCATCAACAACAAGTTCTCCAACTTTTAAAGGATAACACCACTTTGGTGCAAAATCGAATGAAACAATGGGTAGATCCACATTGTAGTGAAAAATGCTTTGATGTAGGTGATTGGGTATTTTTACTGCTACATCTCAAGCAATCTATTTATGAGAAGGAAATGTTGGCAATACTACATGCACTTAAGAAATGGCAACCTTACCGAATGGGAAGACACTTCAAGGTAAAAATGGATCATGATAGTCTTAAATGCTTTTTAGAACAACTATTATCTTTAGAAGAACAGAAAAAATGTATCACAAATATGTTGGGTTATGACTTTGACATCATCTATAGAAAATGGAAGAAAACTTTTGTTGCAGACGCACTCTCAAGAAAGGATGAGGATGTGGAAGCATTGTTTTGTGCTATTTTTATTATCCAACCAAATTGGATAAATAAAGCAAGGGATGAATGGAAGAAGGACAAAGAAGTATGGCCACTTATTCAAAAGTTGAAAAATATCCCAGTTCCAACAATATTGCTAGAACTTGACAAGGAAGAAAAAATCATATTGGAACTTGGAGCAGTCACAGAAACAAGAACTCGATAGCTACGGAATCGATCAATTTCAGAGTATCTCATCAAGTGGAAGAAATTACCCACTGAATATTCCACATAGGAGGACAAGAATTTAATACAGAAGCATCAAGAACTACTCAAGCGTTGAGGACAACACTTTTTGAAGGAGAGGGGCATGTTAGGCCCCTATACTACTAGTGTTACCCCTTATTGTTATTAGTACAAACCCCTTATTATATTGTTGTACCCATGTAGTCCCCATATTGTTACTGTTGTGCCCAATAGAAGCCCACTATTGTTATTATTGTGCCCTTACATTATTATTGTTATGTCGGCTCTGATTACATTATGACCCCTTAGACTCCTATATATAGAAAGGAGGTATTTTCATTTGTATCATCCAAGAATTGTTCATTTATGTAATGTAAAGGAGGTTGCTCCCTTGAAGAGGCTGAATTCTAAGGCGTTGATCTATCCATTCTATCTTTTTTTGAGCTGGTTTCATAACAATGCACATGCAGTGCACTTACTACCATAAGAAAGGACATTCTACTGCAAAGTGTTGGAATTTGAATCCAGCAATGCTTCCACAAAAGCTGAAGAAAGTGGAAAGAAAATATGGTAGAAATGGAAAGGAGGATTCCATGGATGATGTGTCTCAGGATGATTCACATGATGACGCTGATGTGTAGACAAAGGTAGTACCTTTGAAAGGGATTGGTAAGAATTTAATGGTTAGAGTTCTTATCTTATTAAGATTGCATGTCTATTGATGCATCTACATTATATTTCATTTCAGCTTTGAAAGTACAGTGTGCTTAAGTGAAAGTTGAAGGATGAAAGGCATGCATGAACATGAGATGCATGAACACAGGGATGTTGATGATTTCCTTGTTTTTGAACATGTATGTGTAATTAACTTGCAAGGTTGATTGCTTTGACATGCATGTGATGCCATGTTGACTTGGGAGAAGTTAACTTGGTCTCCAAATGGAGATAATGATGAAGTGTTTCATCTTTTGGGAAAAAGAGTCCTAATGGTATTTTTCTACATGCTTGACTTGAAGGGTCAATTGTTTAAAGGCATGTTTTGTGGGCTTGGTATCTAGTCCATTATTTGTATGCAGATGTAAGACATGGAGGTGTTCACAAGATGTGAAATCTATTTTTTTTGTTGAAGCAGGAGTTTAAGCCATCCAGTTTTTGTCTGTATTTATATTGTTGTTAACAATTGTTGTTGATAGCTTGTTAAATAGGTACAAATGAAAGTTTTTAGAAGCAGATGTACTTCACATTTATTTGAGCCACCTTGGATCAGTGATCAATGTACAAGACTTCAAACCACCTTCTATGACCATTTCAACAGAAATCCTGCATGAACGCAAGAAGGAAGACAATTCTTCCCAGGAGAACCATCACATCCAGAAAGGAAAGTGGTCAGAGACATTGGTTCAGAGGCACTATGCAAGGCAAGTGTGTGGAGGCTGAAGAAGAGGGTGTTGTTACTCTCATTTACTGTTTAGATCAGTATGTTAGTCTTTTGGATACCAAAAGTTCTTTTAGTGGGAAGGCGTGATCGAAAATGGATTTTGGATAGACTACTAAGTCTAAGTGTTCCTAAAAGAGGAAAATGAAAGTCCAAGGAAGTTCCTGGATATAGCCCCATTGCAGAGATTTTTCCTTCTGAATCTTCTACAACTTGAATGGGCTAAAATGGACTTAGGATGCAGAAGTTATCACATGCAAAAGATGCCCTTTGTTCTTTGGAAAAAGAAGCAAAAACCCCTAAAAATGGCAAAAAACTCTTATAAAGGGAAATCACATCAAAAAAGGCAAGGGGACGGACTTAAGCGGATGCGAAAGAAACCCTGATCCACCGATCCGATCAATCAGATCGGAGGCAGACACATATGTGATATCGGGACCCTGGAATCAGTGATTTTGATCATGCAATCCGTCGATTGCCAATGATAAGATCACCGAATCGACATCGGTGAAGTACAGAACCCCTGGGTCGTGCCAAACATGATGTGCGATAGCAATCGTGACAAGCAATCTCAGCCATCGATCGCAAAAGGAATGGATGGCCAGGATTAAATCGGTGATTGGCGATTGATGGACCCGATGAATTTCATAAGCACAATTTATAAAATTTGAAATCCAGAAATTTAGATTTTCTGTGTATTAATATTTTTCAGTGTAAAACCTGAAATACAAAGAAACAACGCCCGAAGCAATAAAACGGACCCGAAGGGGTATTCTAAGCTTGATTCATAGATTTTGAGTTTCGTAAAGGTGGATTTCAGGTAGGCCTCAAGCAGTAAATAGTTTGGGTTGGTTCCGTCCGATCCCACTGACTGGTCAACACGTGACTGGCGGAGGAGAGAGGAAACACGCCTTTTCGGGCGGGTAACCTCCATACCCTTAAGCCACCTGAAAATGCATGATGACTGTTGGATCAGAGATCACGCAGATCAATGATGGAGAGCACAATAGCGGCCAAAGGCGAACTCGATGTGATTATAGGGCGGATCCGATAGAATTTGAAGTTCGATAAAAAGGATTTTGTTGGGTTTTTGAAGGTTTCCCCGTGTATTTGGGATTTTGCCCAATACACTAATGCGATGTGATATGACGCTTAATGGTGGACCCGATAGGGATATTAGGGGAAATTAAAGGGATTTTCACATCTGAAATACACGTCCGATAGTGTATTTTAGGGAAAGTGCCTGTATAATGAAGTTATCTCGATTTTTCAGATTTTTGCCTATGAAATGGCCTCGATTCCTTCTGTAACTGCTCCCGATCATCATGCCACGCTACAACAAGAATTTTTATAGTCAATGATGCATTTTGAAGTGACAGAGGCACAGAGGGACAATGAATCGCAGAGAAACAACCAGGGAAGCCAAAAAGCTAGAAATATGCCTCAAAAGAGCCAGAGTGGTGATTGAGAGCACAAGAAGTCGAGAAGCAGAAGGAGAGAGCAGGTGAGAAAAAAGCTACTGCGCAAAGTAGCTGAGGGAGCCTTGGGGTCACTTGAAGTTCAAGTGAAGAGCCAGAGAGCTAAAGATTGTAAAAAGAGAAAGAAGCCAGAGCCAAAGAGCCAGAGCCAAAGCCAAGAGCTAGAGCCAAAGCCGAGAGCCAGAGCTAGAGCCGAGAGCCAGCAATCGAGAGCTTCAAGAGCCAGGGATAAAATGGTATCTAAACCCACTAATTTTGTGTAAAACAATGGAGTTGAGCTAAAACCTTGTAAAAATGACCTTGCCATAATGTTAGAGAGCTTAGCTGAGTTGACTAAAGCTCAAGGAGATGTAGCCCATGAGTTTTGGGTGAACTCCAAATTAAATTGTTGTCTTATGTGTTTGTTTTATTGCTGCAATTATTTACTATTATATGTATTTATATATCAGTTTATGAAAATCAATTCACATCACATAAACAGTTCTAAAACAAACATAAGAATACACCTATAATGTCAAGCACACATTTAATTATGCATTGGTTAATCAATAAGACTTGGGAATATTTAAGCTTTGGAAGTGGGAGAGGTTCTTGCAATTTAGACAAGAAGCCTAAGTGAGCCCATTTTCAGATCAGAACTATGTTACAATGAGGCTCAAAGACCTATTTATTATTGAGAAACAACAAAAACCTAAAAATCCAAAAACCTAACCCTAGGAGATGAAGCGTCAAACTATGGGCTCCATTTGGGTAAATTGGTACATCAACTTCCCGAGGTCGTAACTTTGGCATACGATATTTGTTTGATGTGTACAATACCTTGTTAGAAATATCTATCGAGGACTAAAACTTTCGAGTGGCCAACATTGGTGAATGACCCATTTTGGCCCACGTTTTCCTAAAAAACATCATTTAGGACCTCAAAACAACTCCTGAAGTTTAGGACCCAAAAAACTTCCAAAAATAGTAAATTGTGCGACAAATAAGGAAACTAAAAAATTGAAAGAAACAATGGTGGGGGTCCAAGTGGAATAGGCAGGTGGCCACCAATATCCATTTGGATCAATACTCCCCACTTAGGAAGAAATGGTCCCATTGCGTTGAGTTCCTCCATGAGATGAGGAAACTTCTGTTGAACTTGGTCCCTAGTGAGCCACTTGCTCTGATGAAGTAGTTGGCCTACTTTGACAACTTGATATAGTTGGATCCTTTGCTATCGAGTGTTCTTGATCTATGTGTCCATGATTCTATCAGTTGTGGCTTGTTCCATGCCGTCTGGATTTAACTCTATAGGTCTGAGCTATTGTGCAATGTCTAATGTGTCCAACAATGGTGGGAAGTATGGTTGAAGGCGGTCCACATTAAACACTAGGTGTAGGCCAAGGAATGGGGGAATGTTGAGCTCAAATCAATTGTCTCCCACAACCTTGGTAATGGTGTAAGGACCATATCTAAGTGGTCTGATTTTTCGATAGGCTCCGGTGAGGCGTTCCTTTTGCAAATGCAACCAGACTTTATCGCGAACCTGAAACTTGTGTGGCACCCAATGTTGATCATCTCACTACTTGTACTTAGCATTGGCTCTGTCCAATATGTCATGGACTTGTTGGCAGATGTGTTGAATGTGCTCAAGGAAGCCTTTTGCCTTGTCAGCTTTAGACTGGACATGAGCCGAATCTACCTGAGTAGCTGCAAATGGTATGGCCACATCAATGGGACATAGTGGCTGGAATCCCAATCTCACCTGAAAAGGGTTGTGGCCAGTCGAGCTATGGAGAGCCTGATTATAGTTGGGCTAGAGATAGGGGAGGCTCTCATCCCATGTGCATGGATGCTTTGAGTTGTACATGTGCAAAATGTGTACGATCATCCTGTTGACGACCTCTATCTGGCCATCAGTTTTGGGATGGAAAGTTGTGGACTTAGTGAGCTTTGTGTCCAACATCGACCAGAGACTGGACCAAAATGTACTGAAGAACCTACTATCCTAATCTAAGATGATAGACTATGGGATCCCAAAGTGTATCCATACTCATTCAAAGAAGAGTTTAACAGTGGCTTCTACTATAATATTCTTCTTGCAAGCCGCCATAATGGCCATCTTCGAGAATATGTCGACGACCACAAAAACACAGTCGTTTCCATGCTTAGTAGAAGGAAGACTTGACATGTAATCCATGGAGATGTGTTCCCAAGATCGAATAGGAGTACACAACGGAGTACAGAGGACTTTCTTCTTGATGGTCGGTTTGGCAATGCCATAGGTAATGCATGATCTGATGCACTTCTCGACATCTTGTCATTGTTTCAGCCAATAGAAATACTTTTGTAGTACTACTACTATTTTCTTGACCATGAAATAACCAATGACCTGACTGTAGTGCGCTTCCCAAACCATATTGGCACACTCGCTTGAAGGAATATAAAGGTGTCACAAGTGGCATAACAGTGCATCCTAGAGGTGAAAATATGGAGCTTGCTAACCCTCCAAGAGAGTTTGGTATGTGTGGTTGAATTCTGGGTCACTTTTGTATAGAAGTGGACAATCAGAAGTCTCGTGCCCACAAGAGTTGAGCACGGTGGTGAACGCCATGATCAGTGGTCGGTTGAGGTAGTTTGCAGCATTATTGGTGTTTCCCTACTTGATATTCAAATGGCACTGTTGCAGGTATGTGGACCACTTCTGATGGAAATCATTCTACAAATTCCCTTGCATTTGTATGAACTACAGGGGTCGGTGGTCTGTGTGGATGACCATTTCCTTCCCCAAAATGCAATGCTTCACATGTCGGTAGGCCTGCACAATGGAATACATCTCTTTGTCATAAGTGGGATACTTTCAGACTGTGTCTAAATTTTTTTGACTGTGATATGCCACTAGATGCCCCTATTGATTAAGGACTGTCCTAATACCATAGTTAGAGGCATTTGTCTCAATCTCAAATGGTCGTTGCAATTCTGGTAATGTGAGCACTAGTGCAAAGCAGAGGTGATGTTTCAACTCTGTGAATGCATTCTATTGATATTTAGACCAAAAGATTTTTTCTTTCAATCCTCCCTCGGTGATTTGACTCAAGGGCCAAGTGATATGGGATAACCCCAACACGAACCTGCAATAGAAATTGGCAAGACCCAAAAAGCTGCAGAGCTCTGTTTGAGTGGTTGGGGATGGCAAATCCTGATTGACTTGGATCTTGGATAGATCCACATGCACCCCTCTTTCATCAATAATGTATCCTAGATACTAAACCTGGGTCATGCCAAAAGTGAATTTCTCCAAATTGAAACATAGGTTGTGTTGCCAGAGTGTTTGGAGAACCTATCAGAAGTGGTGGAGGTGCTCTTCCTAACTCTGGCTAAAGATTAGGATGTCATCCAAGTATTCCAATACAAATTATTTGGTGAATAGCTACAAGATGTAATCCATCAACCTCATGAATTTTGCAGGAGCATTCATTAACCTGAAAGGCATAACTAGCCATTTGAATATGTGTTCCTTAGCTTTGAGGGTAGTCTTCCACACATCAGAGGGTTCCATTGGTACTTGGCGATATCCGGACTTCAATTCGATATTGATGAAATATTTCCCCCCTTGATTTGGTCTAGAAAGTCATCAATCCATGGGATTCAGTACCTATTCTAGACAGTGAACTTGTTCAACACCCTATAGTCAATACCCAGTCTCCAAGTACCATCCTTCTTCTATACCAACAAGATCGAGCTCCCATAGGGTGATGAACTTCGCCGGATGTGACCTTTCTACAACATCTCCTGAATCTACCTCTCGATATCATCAATTTCTAGAACAGAGCGTCGATAAATTGGTCCATTGGGAAAGGATGCACCTGGGGTCAAATCAATGGAGTGCTTGATCTGACAGTGCAGAGGCACCCTTGCGGGGGATGTGAAGATGTCGATCTTGCCCATTTGTTGTTGTCATGTGGAGGGGCCTTGTCTAGAGGTTGCGATCACCGTCTTCTTTTTTTCCTGAGGGCCTATCATAGGAATACAAATTTCCTAGTTTTGGAAATGAGCTTACTGATTTTTTTTGCAGTAACCAAAGAGATGGTAGTAAGTGGTGCTACCTCCGGTATCCTGTACAACTTATTTCCCAAGGTAAAAATGATAGTGTGAGGCCTTGAATCATACACAGAATGTTGCTTCCACAAGTATGGTTGGCCTAATAACACATCACAAACATCAAGAGGATAAATGTCATATAATACCTCATCTGTGAAGGGCTTGATGCAGTATGGAAGGCGACACTGTTGGCTGACATGAAGATCCTATCCTTGGTGAAGCCACCTGATGGTGTACGGTTGTGGGTGTGCTATGGTTAGTAAGCCTTGTCGCTTCACGACCTCTACCAAAATGATATTCTTTTGGCTCCCGTTGTCAACAATGAATTGTAGTGAGGAATCCTTTACCCACGTTTGGGAGTGGAAGAGGTGCTCCTCCTCCTCTAGATATTCGAGTTCTTCCTTCTCGATCTTCATGGTGGCAACAATGGTGTTGGGATCTGCATCAATAATATGCTTCCCTTTTTCATTCCCCTTGTTGGGTTCTGACTTAGATTCAGAACATGCATCTAATTCAAAAGCATTTAGCTCGGCCACCAGTGACTGCTTGGCCCGACACTCGTGTTGTGAGTGGAGCTCTTATGGAACTCACACCAATTTCACATGTCCAGCTTCATGGTGTTGTTCTTTTCTTGCATCTTTGGCGGGTTTTCTTGGGCCGCCCTGCCTTTGCTTTGTCCTTTATTCTACAGTTTGGGGGCACATTTCCCTTGCTTTGGATTCATAGATATAAAGTCTCACTTTTTCTGTTTAAGCTTCTACTCGATCTTGACAGTGTATCGGTAAGTCGTGCCAAGCGAGGAGATTTCCAGGAACTCCATATCATCCTGGATGTACCTGTGTAGGCATCCGCAGTACTTTAGTACCAATTTTTTCTCAGAATCCTTGATACCCAACTTCGTGTGAAGGGTATGAAAAACATTAGTAAACTTCGGCACGTCTTGGTCCCTTCACTGCCGCAGTGTGGTTAACTTTATGTCTTTATTCTCATAGCTCCCAATAGGGTAGTACTTCTCCTTGATGGCATCCTAGAATGAATTCCAAGTGGGTGCGGTTGAAAAAAATGAGGGTTCACTTTCATCCTTCTGTTCACAGTAGGTTTCACCAATCCTTGACGTGGGGGGCGCTTTGAGAAGAGAAAAATTAATCTTTTCCTGGCTAGAAAATCATGAAGAAAAAAATATCCTTCTAGGAGATTTAACCATTTATGTATGATGTCTGCATCTATTTGGCCCTACAATATGGGAATTTCAAAGTTTACTTGTACCTTAAAAGGAGTGGCACCTCCAGAGTGGTTGTTGGATGTGGATGCGCCACTGGTGGGAAACTATTGAAGGATATGGGAAAGGTTATCCATCATCGCATTCCTTTGTTTCTCAAGGGCCTCCTTGAGAAATATTTTGATAAGATCTCCTTCTCCCTCATCTTTATTTTCTTCCCCCATACATGGTCATTGGGGTTTGTGAGGCTAATTTTGCAAAGGTTCAAATAGATCGAGCCCTAACTCCTTATATCCCAACCTTGTTGGGGACATGCAAAGAAAAACAAATAAAGAGCAGACCACTTTGATACCACTTATCCGGATTTAAACAAGAACACAACAAATTATTGATATAACCATAAATACAGAGATGTAGCATAAATAAAACTTCATTTCATTAATATCAAATACTGAAATATGCTTACAAACATAATGGAAATAAGAATAGATCAGGCGATGGTAGCTTATCTCTGAGAAGAGATGTCGTGGATACATGCCTATGAACTTTGCTACAATGAGGCTCGAAGGCCTATTTATTATTGAGAAACAATGGAAAACCCTAAAATTCCAAAAACCTAACCCTAGGAGATGAAGCGCCAAACTATGGGCCCCGTTTGGGTAAATTAGTACATCAACTTCTCGGGGTCATAACTTTGGCATCTTTGTTTGATGCGTACAATACCTCATTAGAATGATCTATCTGAGGACTACAAATTTCGAGTGGCCAACATTTGCCAAAGACCCATGTTGGTCCCTGTTTTCCCCAAAAACATCATTTAGGACCTCAAAATGGCTTCAGAAGTTTAAGATCCGAAAAGTTGTCAAAAATAGTAAATTGTGCTACAAATAAGGAAATTGAAAAAATGAAAGAAACAATGGTGGGGGTCCAAGTGGAATAGGTGGGTGGCCACCAATATCCACCTAGATCATTCCTCCCCCCTTTGGAAGCAATGGTCCCCATTACATTGAGTGCCTCCATGAGATGGGAAACTTCTGTTGAACTTGGTCCTTGGTGAGCCACTTGCCTTAGTGCAGGAGTTGGCTAGCTTTGATAACCTGATACAATTGGATCTTCTGCTGGCAAGTGCTCTTGATCTACGTTTCCATTATCCAATCAGTTCTGGTTTGTTCCATGCAGTCTGGGTTTAGCTTTGTTGGTGTGAGTTGTTTTGCAATGTTTGATGTGTCCAATAATGGTCGAAAGTATGACCGAATATGGTCCACATTGAATATTGGGTGTAGTCAAAGGAATGGTGGAATGTTAAGCTCAAAATCATTGTCACATATGACCTTAGTGATGGTGTTAGGTCCATAGCGGAGCGGGTAAATCTTGTGGTGGGCCCTAGCGAGGCACTCCTTCTACAGATGTAACTAAACCTTGTCACCTGCCTGGAACTTGTGTGGCACCTGATGTTGATCATGACATTGTTTGTACTTAGACTTTTCTCTATCCAATATCTCATGGACCTGTTGGAGGATGTGTTGAATGCATGCAATGAAGCTGGTAGCTCTATCAACTTTGGACTAGACATGAACCAAATCTACCTAGGTAGCTACAAGTGGTATGGAAACATTAATGGGGCATAGTGGCTAGAATCCCAACCCGAATTGAAAGGGTACCTGACCAGTTATGTTGTGGAGAGCTCTATTGTAGTTGTGCTTGACATAACAGAGGATTTCATCCCATGTGCATGGATTCTTTGAGTTGTACATGTGCAGGATGTGCATGATCATCCTATTCATGACCTTTGTTTGGCCATCAGTTTGGGGGTGGAAGGTCTTCAAATTAGTGAGCTTGGTATCCAACACCAACCAAAGGCTTGACCGAAATGTACCTAGGAACCTGTTATCCATATCTGAGATAATGGACTATGGGATCCCAAAGTGTACCCATACTTGTTCAAATAAGAGTTTGATAGTGGCTTATATTATGATACTCTTCTTGTAGGCCTCCATAATGGACATCTTATAGAATTTGTCGACGACCATGAAAACAAAGTCGTTGTCATACTTGGTTGAAGGAAGTCCCAACATGTAATCCATGGAGATGGATTCCCAGGGATGGGTAGGAGTAGAAAGAGGAGTACACAGGCCTTGATTCTTTATTGTAGGTTTGGAAATGGCACAAGTAGTGCAAGATGTGATGTACTTCACTACATCCTATCGAAGGTTCAGCAAAAAAAATACTTTTGCAACACTTCCACTGTTGTTTCCACCCAAAAATGTCCAACAACCCGATTGTAGTGTGCCTTCAAAATCATCTTGGCACACTCACTTGAAGGAACACAAAGGTGTCTTAGGTTGCATAATAGTGTGTCTTGTAGGTGAAATTATGGAAATTTCTTTCCTTCCAGGAGCATCTAGTATGTGGTTTCGAATTCTGGATCACTGTTGTAAAGGTGTGGCCATCCTCAAGTCTTGTGTCAACAAGAGTTGAGCATAGTGGTAAGCACCATAACCAACAGTCAGTTGAGGCAGTCTGTAACATTATTGGTGTTTCCCTTCTTGTACATAATGTTAAAATGGAACTGTTGCATATATGTGGACCATTTATGATGGCGAACGTTCGACAACTTTCCTAGTGTCTGTATGAACTATAGGGGTTGGTGTATATGTGGATGATCATTTCCTTCCCTAGAATGTAATGTTTCCATTGTCGGCAGACCTGCACAATAGAATGAATCTCTTTTTCATAGGTGGGATACTTTCAGATTGTATGTGGAAGTATCTCACTGTGATATGCCACTAGATGCCCCAGCAAGGTAAGAACTGCACCAATAGCATAGTCAGAGGCATCTATCTCAATTTAAAATAGTTGCTGAAGGTATGCTAATGTGAGAACTGGTGGAGAGAAGAGTTGATGCTTCAACTTAGAAAACGCCTTTATAGCTTTTCTTTAACTCCACCCTCTGTGACTTGACTCAAAGGCCAAGTGATATGAGAGAATCCGAAAATGATCCTGTCATAGAAATTGGCAAGAACTAAAAAGTTGTGAAGCTCTGTTAGAGTGGTTGGGGCTGGCCAATCCTGAATAACTTCTATCTTGGGTAGGTTCACATGCACACCCCACTCATTAATGATATACCCTATATATTGAACATATGTCATACCAAAATTGCATTTCTCCAAATTGGCGCACAATCTATGTTGTCACAGGGTTTGGAGGACCTGTCGAATATTAGGATGCCATCTAGAGACACTACCACGAATGAGTTGTTGAAGGGCTGAAATATGTCTTCCATCAGTTGCATGAAGGTTGCGGGGGAATTTGTCAACCCGAAAGGCATGACCAACCATTCGAAAAGGCCCTCCTTGGATTTGAAGGCAAACTTCTACAAATCAGAGGGTTCAATTTCTACCTGATGATAATTGAACTTCAAGTAAATATTGTTGAAATATTTTCCCCCTTAATTTGTTCCAAAAGGTCATTAATGTATGGGATCATATACCTATTCTGGACAGTGATATTATTCAGCATTGATAGTCAATAAAGAGCCTCCTGGTTCCATCCTTATTCTATACCAACACGATCGGTTTCCCAAGTGGTGATGAACTTAGCCGGATGTGCCCTTTATGCAATATCTCATGCTGCCTCTTGATTTCATTTTTCTCCATAATGGAACATCGGTAGATTGGTCCATTAGGAAGTGATTCTCTTGGGGTTAAATCATGGAGTGCTTGACCTACCAGTGTAGGGGTGCCCCTGTGGAGAAGGTGAAGATGTCCATGTACTCCTCCATGACCTTGTCCATCTGTTTTTGTTGTGCAAAGGAGCCCTATATGGAGGCTATGGGTGTGGACACTATATTCCTCTTGATCTGAGGGCAAAGCATCAGGAAGATAAATTTCTCGGTTTGGGAAATGATCTTACTGCATTGTTTAGCAGATATCAAATAAAAGGTGGTAGGTGGCACTACCTCTAATATCCTGTACAAATTATGACCCAAAGTAATAATAATAAAACGAAGTATAGATTCATATATAACATGATGTTTTCATAGGTATGGCTGACCTAATAAAAAATCATAGACTTCCAGAGGTGCAACATTGCACAATACCTCATCTGCAAATGGATTGATGCTATAAGGTAGGTGACACTACTTGCTAGGATGGATATCTCGCCCTTGGTGGAACCACCTGATGGTGTACAACTGTGGATGTGTTGTTTTTGGCAGCTTCAATATCTTAATTACCTCGACTGAGATCAGGTTCTTCTAGATCCCACTTCTAACAATGGAATACTCCAGCTAACTCTTTACCCACATCTGCAAGTGGAAGAGGCACTCCCCCTCCTCTCGATCCTCTAGTTTTGATTTTTGGAGCTTGGCCATGAATACCGTCACATTGGGTTCAATGTCAATGATCTAATTTCCCTTGTCGGGTTCTAACTCTGAGTTAGAGAATGCATCCATCTCTGAGTCTTTTAGCTCATCCATTATTGCCTGCTTCGCATGACATTCATTCGTGTTGTGAGTGGTAGTTTTATGGAACTCACATCACTTTTTGGTTTCTTTCTTCACCTTGTCATTATTCTTGGCTTGCGTCTTTGAGGAGTTGTCATGGGGGGTCATGACCTGACTCTACACTCTTCTCTATGGCTTGGGGGCAGCTTTTCTCTGCTATGGGTTTGTAGATCCAAAGTCTCTCTTCTTTTTGTTGAATTTCTACTAAATCTTGGTAGCATATCGGTATGATGCACCAAGAAAGGAGACTTCCAAGAACTAAATTTCCTCCTGAATGTATTTGTTCAATCAATTGCGGTACTTGAGCACCAAATGTGTCTCATAATCTTTGATACACAACTTTTTCTACAGGGTATGGAAAAGATTCGTTAACTCATTCCCATCTTGATCCCTTTGCTGCCATAGCATAGTCCATTGTATGTCCTTGTCCTCATAGCTCCCCATGTGGGTAATATTTTTCCTTGATGGCATCTTAGAAATAATTACAAGTGGGTGTGGTTGAAAAAATTGAGGGTTCTCTCTCATCCCTTCATTCACAGTAGGTTTCCCACCAGTACTTGATATGGGGAGTGACTTTGAGGAGTGAAAAAGTAATCTTTTATGTGTTGGAAAAATCATGAAATGAAAAATACCCTTACAGTTTAACCATTTATCTAGGATATCTGCATCAATTTTTCCTTCAAATATGGGATTGTCAAAGTTGACTTGTACCTTGAAGGGAATGGTGCCTCTAGAGTAGCTATCGGATGAAGATGCATCAATGAAAGCGCACATTGAATATTGACATGGGTTGATAATTGCACATACACAACCTTGATGGACTGTGTTATGCCCGTACATGCTTGCGTAAAAGAGTGTGTTCAAGAACTTGTTGCAGATTGAGCACGCGAAAGCAAGTGACTTCAACTCTTATAATCCAAGAGGGATCTAAAAGACATAACAAGACATCAACCAACTAAGAAGTGATTATGGATTGAACGATAGCAAGATCCACAGTAGGCTTTGAAATTCAAGTGTAGGAAAACTTTTGGAGGGTGTTTGTTGCAGCGACAATAACTTCATTCTTAGTTGAGTAATTATTTAAAGAACATCTCGGTAATCATACCTATCAAATGCTAAACAAATCTCCTTGATGAGGTGTTCAAAATCATGAATAGAAACAAGAGGTAGGGTATGACACCATTGGTTAACTCAACCTTCAAGTGTGAGGTAGAAAAGAATACAAGCCACATCTTCGTATTCAATTTCATAGTGTTAACAAAACTTAAGTAAAAGAGTTGTGTGATTAGTAATGGATGTATCACCCTCACTATCAAAGTTAAATTGAGACAAGTCTTCAGGTTTTTCTATAGAGATGACAATTTGACCAAGGGATAGGTTAGAGAAACATGTTGGCCTATTTGTGTTGCCATTGATGTCACCTGTTGGAGTATGTACTCATGAGTCCCTATGTATAATCTTGAGTCTATTGTACACTTGTTGAGGGTTTTCATGTTGATATAAAATGATGTCATAAGTCTTTGAAGGTCTGTAGAAGAGATGTCATGAATAATAAGGCCACATCTAAAGCTAAGATACATGTGTTCTAGAGGTATTGTTGATGGTGTGTGTAGAGTCTTGTTGAATCATGTAGTTGGTTTCCTAATGTTAAGTTGGGATTGGAAGGAAGGTTTATAGGTCATAACAACCCTTTTAAACTCTATTGCAAGTTTGAGGATAAGAACTCTTATTTTTCCTGATACTCCACCACAATCACATGCATAAATGCTTGTGGGAGCGATTGAAACTTTCGAGTCATTGGTTGGATGTGTTGTGCAAGTGTGCTTAGTATTATGCATGTGCCCGAGGAAAAACATGAAAATTTACCTAGGATTTCACATGCTCATTTGGAATTAAATTGATTTTTATGAAGTCTAGTGTCATGATTTTTCAGGAAAAGGCTAGGACAAGTTGCGGGGCCTCTAGAAGGTGATCAAAGTTGAAATTATCAAAAGGCTAGTGGAATGAGTGGCTTGATTTGGTAAAAAATTTGAACTCAATGAAATCTGAAGCATGTGAACAGGATTTGGGTGAGCTCCACCACTTGAAGAATTAATTGATATTAGATATTACAAATAAATGTAGAAAGGTTGCTTGTTTGGTTGGTTCTCTAGCAGTGTGAGTGAGTAAGTGTGCATGAACTACATTTCACAACCAGTGAGTATTGCAGTGAGTTCAAAGATTCAAAATTGCAGTATGCTTCAGAGATTATTTTTCAGCAGTGTTTCAAAATTGTGTACAGAGTTTGAAGATCAGTTTGGAGAGTGTGTGTGGAGAGATTTATTCTCTCAATTGGATAGAGGAATTGTAGTTGCATGAGTGTGCTTATTTATTGCATGTCTTGTTAATGCAACAATATTTTCAATTCTAAATTTCATTATCTTATTGCAAAATTGTTTGTGCTTGGAGTGGGGGCTTCAAGATAAGTTCATATTAATTGTATATTGAGGATTGGGTGCTCCAAGTTGGTTGTGGCTAACATTTCTGATTTCATTCAAGGGGTGGGTGCTCCATTGCTAGTGGTGGCTAGTTGATGTAATGTAAATGAGAATATTTTGAAGCAATAGATATTAAGAAGAAGCAACAAATAGTTTAGTGGTTTTTTCCCTCAAGGTGGGTTTTCCACCTAAAATCCAAGTGGCTACATGTGATCATTGTTTGTGTTTTTCATGCACATGATCATGTTATATCATTCTAAAGTAAATTTCCGAATAAATTTTAATTGCAGAAATAATTTTTATAATTCAATAATATTGATTCACCCCCACCCCTTCTCAGTATTAATTTTTTCTAGTAATTAGTATCATAGCCAATTCCTTTATTGCAGCTTGACCGTGTAAAGGAGAATTTAAAAAGGGACAATGGTTGGCCATGATGTGAAAGTTCTAAGTTTTTATGGTTAAAACTACAACCTATGGAAGATGAGAATGGAGGGGCATCTCATGAGTTTAGGTGTTGATGTATTATCTATTGTGTTGTCCAGATATATTGTTCTTGATGTTCTTCCTTTAGACACTGATGAATAGAAGAAGTTTCAAAATAATGCCAAAGCCAAAAATTCCATCATTGTAGCACTTAGTGAAAATGAGTTAATAAAAGTCATGCATTGTAAATTAGCTAAAGAAGTTTGGGAAAAACTTGAGAATGTCTATGAAGGTGAAGAAAGCGAAGCTCCAAACCTATAGGATGAGGTTTGAGAGCTTGAAATGAAGGAAGATGAAACTATTGCATAATATTTTCAAAGAGTTGGAACAATGACTAATCTGATCAAGAGGATTGATGAAAAATTTGAAGATGAAGTCATTATTCAGAAAATATGGAGGTCTTTACCAACAATATGTAATCCCGATGTTTTTTCTATTGAGGAAATATCTGATTTGAGCACTCTCACTATGAAGCAACTGCTTGGAATTCTTACATCTTATGAGATGAGTATTGTAGAAGAGAAATTTGAATCTAGTGAAGTTATATTCAAAGCCTCCACGAAGGTCAAAGATATTACCAAAAAGCTCAAGAAACTTCCTAACAAAATCAAGGAGGAGGAAGAGTACTCTAGTAGTGATTTTGATGAAGAATTTTCTTAGTTTTCCAATAAATTAAAGAGAGGTACTAGAAAGTATAAAGGCATGTTTCCTTTCAATTGTTTCGAAAGTGGATAAATTGGAAATTTTGCTACAAAATGTCCACATAAAAGAAGTAAAAAGGAGGAAATGATGGATATGAAGAGCAAGGATAAAAATCAGAAATTTAGAAAATCTAAAGCTCAAAAGAGGACTAGTTACTCCAAAGAAGAAAGTGATATTTCAGATGAAAGCAGTGAGAAATATTCATTGGAAGAAGAAGACCACAATGAATATGTTCTTATGGATTTTGATTCCAAAGATGAATTAGATCTTGAGGATGCAGAAATCTATTATGAAGGTGATCTCATTAATGCACTTAATGAGCTAAGAAAAGCTAGAAATAAAAACATCTAAATGAACAACATCAAGAACAAGCCCTAGACCTAGTGGCTTGGTCTAGAACAATAGAAATAAAAGACTATAAATTTTCCCTTAGATAAATTAGAGAATGGAAAGATGATTACATGTGATTCGTCACAAGATCTTCTCTCCTCTTGGATTATAAGCTCCAACCGTAGCTCCTATCACTATAATTAGAACATGCATAAACAATCAACACAAGACAAAGATCTATGACATCTATGTGGCATGATCCAATCACTCTATTCAATGGATCAATATAGCATTGAAATATATGAATCTAAACATAACATAACACACATAGGAAAATGGTATAATCTTTGTATTAGTATGAGAGGGAGAGATTTTACAACAAAAAATGGAAGTTGATCTTGTAGAGATCTCCCCAAGTTGAATTCTCCTTCCTTGCCACAATGTACACCTTAAGGTCACCCTAATGCATGGAAAATAAAACTCTCTTAGGATCAAAGCAACATCATGAGGGTATGATTAGTATCCAAAATCCAACCCCGAAGTTGTAGATGGATGTATATTTATAGGAGAGTGTTGTAGCTTAGGAATTATTATCCATTTACCAATCTAGGCTTGAGATCCACTTAGTGTTGTGAAGGTAAATACTCTCTATGGACAGAGGAAATACCTCTAACCCAATGAGTGGGTCTAGAAACAAACCAAACAAACTAAAATACACTTTCCTAGTTTGTGTTTAACAAATAAAAAGAGAAGGAGAAACCTACCTCGTTGTAGTGTTGTTTTAATCAACCTTAATTCACTTAGATTGTAAAATTAATTGTCAACCTAGGGTAGGTCTTGCTGTTTCAATGGAGTTCGCACTGTCTGTGCCGAAACACTCCAACCAAGAATAAGAAAATGCAGAAAAAAACTGTAAAAGATGTCGCTGATCTAAATTGTTGAATCAAACCATGCATGTAGATACAAAAACACTCTACAGAATTAAATCACAACTAGCAACTATTGAAGTAAAGGCACGCCACACAAGAACTAACATCCATTCCAGCTGGTTACTATTACTCTATTGATTAACTCTGTGTAACAACATAAGATAAATAGAAACAGTAGCGAATGCAATCCACAATTTGTACAAAAACAATGAGAAACCATAAATCAATGAATAAACTAAAATGTGCACTACCTAATCACTACAATCCCTGCCAAAGAGGAGGGCCCTTCCTCCTCAGCAGGGCGTAGGAAGAACACAAAAAGTGATTAACAAATCAGTTGGAAAGTAACAACATCATAGTGCCAATTGATATTGAATAAGTTCAGGATTACATAAACTGAATAATGGTACACTTCTATATGTCGTCTGATAGTACATAAAAATTTGAGTCTTTTATAATTATTACAACCCAAAAATTAGAAAGAAGATCAGTCATGAGAGTCTCTCGATTCTCATGTTGATAAAAAATAAAGTAGTTACAAATTATTACTAAATAAATCTACATTGGTTACAACTGCTTGAGTCTTGTTGCTTCAAAAATAAACAATCCTAGTGTCGACAGCTGCTATGTGGAATAGTACCCACATTTCCATCTTCGGTGCAACAACATTGAGCAAATGGTGGTTCGGGATGACGCGACATAACTGACAACAACACTATTGATGTGATGGTGGATCCACGTGAGGTGTAACAACGTTCGATGTGTAACAACAACATGTAACAACATTGACCTATAACAGCAGCAACCTGTAACAACACCTAGTATATAGCAGCAGTCTGTAACAACAGTCAGGGTGTAACATCGAACCGTTCTACCCTTTCCTGCAGTTAATGCCTGCTGTCTGTCTACTTCATAGATTCATTCACACGAGCCAACACCTAAAAAATATGAACTTCCCAAAATACTCCTTCAATGCTCTCCCAGTT
This sequence comes from Pinus taeda, assembly GCA_000404065.3. NCBI lineage: Eukaryota > Viridiplantae > Streptophyta > Pinopsida > Pinales > Pinaceae > Pinus > Pinus taeda. Next base: position 21,868 of record APFE030668502.1, on the reverse strand, counting down.
AGCCACAAAAAAGGAATAAGGCCTCGTATTATTCAGTAAAATACAACAAAGTAACATGACAATAAAATAGATTAAAAAGGTAAGAAAATAGAGAGTTTGGTCATATAAGGGCACAGGATTGGAGGATAGAAAGGTCAAAATAGGGGAAAGAATGTGCAAAAAATAGGCAAAAAACCACACCCAACATCTCCTCCTAACTGAAGCAATTTCATGTCCCCATGCAGAATCTCAGTTCCTTCTACTATGCCCCCAGTGGAAATCTATGAAATTTTAGGCACCAACATATCATCACCTAGAGCCCTGAATCCTTGATCAGCCATTAACTCACATGGCCAAGATTCGTCTTCATAATCACATAACTGATAATCATGCTGATACTCCTCCAATGGAAACCAAATCAAATGGAATTTGAACCTGAGGTCAATCTAGAATGCCCCCAGTGTCAACACAATCTGAACATATTATGGTACTTGTGTAACAACAGCCACAAAGTTCTTCTATGCAAACGGATCTCCTTCCTGCAATTCTGCACTATAGGCATCAGTGCACTTGAGACATCCGACTAGCACTTGGCTCCTCATGTTTGCAAATAGGTTGAGGCAGATCCTCACGATTCTCCTTCTATAAATGGCTGATTCATCTCTGATTTCCAGATGTCTCAGGAACCTTCTAAACTTTTGCCGAAGTTCATAATCCATTCCTGTTTTAGCCTTGACCCACAATGGGGTCTTTTCCTCATTGGTCTCTATTGTTTTCTTGGCCAGTTGCCACTCAATCTGATTCCACAAAAATGAGAGGAATGCCCACAAATACAAGTCTCTCATGAAATAAAGGACACTCGCCACCATCCGCGTACATCATATTGTGCAAGAACAACTCACACAACAAATTATGATCATCAAAATCACAGGAACGAAAAAATTCCAAAAAATTGCGGGTTAAAGAACCCATATAGGACATGTTCTCATAAACTTCCCTTAATTGGAATAAGTAGTAACGTTCCCACAGGAACACAGGGTATGACAAGGATGGTCGCCTACATGCTAGTACGTTTAGAGAAAGGACATGGAGTTTGGTCTTATCAAACGTCAGGTCGGAGACCTCCGATGCAGCTGATGCAGTTGTTCATCATTTTTCTTCATAATTTCTTTATGTCTCCGTGCCTCCTCTTCTCTTTCCCATTCTTCTTTTAACCATTTTTCTCTTAGGGAATCCATCATCCTCTTATGCATCTTGAGTGGAATCACTCCCATCTGTAGAGAGTGCCACTTGCTTCCATTTTTGCAGCTCTTCCAATAACAATAATTTCTCATAGTGGCATCCTTCAACAGGACCTAGCATTCCCCCACATGCATCATCAATTAAAGGTTTAGCAACCTCCTGAGGGTGAAATTGTCCCACCTCAGCTGCTGGTTCTTGTGTAACATCAGTTTCGTCAGTGGGTTATATCACAATTTCTTTATTTTCTTGGTCAACTTCCATTTTTACTACTAGTTCTTGTGTAACAGCAGTAGTGACCATCAGCTCATGGATATTATCTTTCTCTTCCTCCTCTTGGTTGATTTCCTCTTCCACTATTGTTCTTGGTGAAACAACAGTGTCAGCCAAGGGTTCCTATGTATCCATTGCTTGATCATTATCTGTGGATTGTGCTTTCTTGGTTGTTGGTTCTTGTGTATCAGCAACATCCTTGACAGGTTCTGGTGTAACAACTTCCCAGTTTTTAGTTTGAATCCCCCTCGAGGTAGTGTCCACTGCATAGACTTTGAATCTGGCTTCCACCAATTTCTCAGCATAGGCTACACACAAAGTGCCCTGGATTTCTCCCCTTTTGGCCCTGTCCATGACCTCTGCTAAAGTATCCATCCCTGGGGCTCTTGGATCTTCCTTTCCTACTGCTAGCTCTTCCCTCAGTTCTTTAATTTCTTTTTCTAAAATTTCAATTTTCGACAGCAAAGACTTGGTTTCGCTCTTAGCAAGTGAAGGAGGTTTTTTTGGCTGAGCTTGCTCCTCGTCCTTCTACTGGACTTCTTATTTTTCCTTTCTCGACATGGATGGGGACTGTGGGTGCTCACTAATCCTTATTCTCTGCTTCAGCCTTCTATTGCCAATCAGTTTATCAACCAACTTCTTGCTGACCCTCACTATCGAGGACTGGGGTTGCTCCTTTGTGATCTGATAATCACCTTATGAGTGACCTCACTTAAGATTTATTAAATGAAGGTATTAGAGACTCATATGTTGGTGTGCATTTGTTTATGTTATTTAAGCAACAGATTGATCAGATTGCAAATACACAGACACTTGAAATGGAAAACAACAGAGACACACAGTAAGCAAATACAAGAACACAAAAGTTTAATAAGGAGTTCACCGTATCCTTCCAGGGCTACATCTCCGGTCTAGCTTTCAGTGGTGGCCTTATTTTATTGTGTCTTGAAGCAGAGAATTACAATGAAGGAGCTCAATGTGAGTCTCCTAAAATGGAATTTGCTTGCCAGGGTGGTTCTTGGATTCCCCAAGCCACTAGAGTACAGAGACTCTTTTCCTTACCAACTCTGTGACCTTCTGGTCTATAATGGAGAGAGCCCAATGTGGTGCTCAGTCCGGATAGATCCTCTCTGGGATGGCTTGAATCCCTCAAGCTCTCTGGTGCTTGATGCTACCTTTGGTCAGCTCGGACCTCTGTCTTACGTTCTGTTATTGCTTCACTGTCTTTCTTCTCTCTATTCTTCCTTTTTGTGTTCTGTCCCCCTCTCAGGGTTCTGGTGGTTGTCTTTCTACTTTTCCTATGCATGGAATTAAGGCCATTCATACCCATGGCTCTTTAATTCCTCTTCCACTTCCCGTTGGATCACCTGCTATAGCTTCTCTTGGAGTTCCCTGTTCAGTTTCATCTTCAGGCTCATAGGGAGTGGCCACATGTCCTCATGTAGCTGTACTAATTCGCTTCTTCGGTTCAGTTTTTCTGTTATGTCGTGGAATGAGTCTTTTTCCACCTTGGCAGTCAAATTAGGCATCAAATATTTACAAACTACGGCTTAATCCCCCATTGATTCCGCTTTCCCATCGGGCACAATCTCAACCGTTAGATCTAGGGCCTCCAGATCCAATGGCATTCACTCGTCTCACGGGTTGACTAGCTCACTTTCTAACATGTGATGAGCGGCGGTTTTCTCTCTCCTTCTCTTTCCATGCGTTAGGCACTGAGTGGAATCACTCCTTTTCCTTTGAAACAACTTACCACCCATGGACGCCCCCGATGAATATTGCCAGTTTTTGGAGTGGGTCCTGCCTTTAGCGCGTTAGCCTTTATCCCACGGTTTTCCCGACTCTCATGCCACAGAGCACTCGGGGCTTCTCCAATTTGGGGTTTTTCACCCAGTAATGCGTGATTAGCACTAAGCATTAATCACGCATCAAAAACCTCCTTTGTTTCCCGATCCAGGCTTCCTAGGGGCTAAATCTTCCTCCCATGCAGTCTCCATGGGCCTCAGTCAGTGTGCTTTGACCGAGGTCCTCGTCGTTCCATGCTGGCTACCATTGCCATTGGTTTAGAGGTGTTTTTGATCGTTGTTGTAAATTCTTTGAAGTCAGTCCCAACCTGGTACAGTCATGGCTTTGTTTAATCATTCTTTATGGATCCAATTCAGATCACGGCCTTCCCACTGAAAAGCTTTTGGGCAACCAAAAGTTGGTTTTCTTTCAAGCATCGACTAAGTGAGGGTACTACTGTCTCACTTGCCCAATCTCAATCCACTTTGCACTACTTGGCTTCGAACCTTTGAGTCCAATTCTGAGGTACTCAACATCTCCTCTATGCATCGTCCTCACCTTGCTGTCCAAGACTATGTCTTCCTGCAATTCATTAAGATATTCAAGTAGCAGGTCATCAATAGAAGGCAATTGACTTTGCTCTTAAAGATCCCCAATCATTGAAGGTTCAAAAAATCTCAAGCAGTCTGCATTTACGAATGAGTAGATGTGCATGTAAGCTAGTATATCAAGGCGAAAAGCATTTTCACCAATCTTCTCAAGTATCCTAAAAGGTCCATACTTGATAGGCTTTAACATTTTACCTTCACCTTGCATCCTATCCTTGCTAATATACAGCCAGACCTGGTCTCCAGCTTGAAAACTATGCTCCATCTAATGCTTGTCATGCCTAGCCTTGTAATTGGCTTGGCTCTTTTCCAGCTGTTCCTGTATTGTCTAGTGAATCTCCTAGATTTGTTCAATGAACCTAGTTGCCTTGTCCACATCACTGTGTCCATCAACTGTGGTATCTTTACCAAAGACAAAATCCAAAGGAGACCTTGGCATGAAACCAAAACAGGTCTCAAAACGAGATCTCAGTGTAGAGGAGTGTTTTGCTCTGTAGTAAGCATGCTGCACATAACACAATTATCATCCCAAAGCTTAGGATGTTTTCTGCAATATCCCCTAAGAAACTGGATCACTGTCCTGTTAACTACTTATGTCTGGCCATCGATTTGTGGATGAAAAGTTGTGCTTTTCTTCAGTTGGGTGTCCATCAGCTCCCACAGACATGACCAAAACTTCCCCACAAATCAGGTGCCTCAATCAGATACAATAGAAGTAGGTAATCCAAAATGAACCCATCCATGTTCAAAGAATAGTTTTGTAGTTTGTTCAGCTGTAATCTGTTTATTACATGGTATCAAAATACACATTTTGTTGAACCTATCCACAACCACATACAGATAATCATGACCTCTCCTAGATTTAGGTAGTCTGTGATGCAAGAAAGTGTTCCCTCTTTGGACAGAGGAAACCCCTCTAGCCCTAGAGTGGGTCTAGTCACAAATAAGGACAGATCAACAATAGATTTCCTTAAACAGTTAAAGTTGGAGGCCTACCTCAACCCATGGTCGATGGAGTTCCGTTGCGCTACTCCAGCTTCTGATTCCTTCTCCTCAATGAGTGACCAACCTGAAACAATTCTAAGGAAATACAACAAAGCACGTAACCAGATAAAACAATGAACTATTTACTCACAAAGTCAAGAAGTCATGAGCTATCAAGTACATTACATACAAGACATAGGAAAACATCATTGATTGCATTAATGATGAAATAAGAGTAAGCTTACAACCAAAGTCTTGACGTCACAAGCCTTGTTACACTAAAATTTGTCACCATGACTATTTGCAGTTAGTATGGCTCCATCAATAGTCATACTATCCTCCTTGGCAAGCCTTATACCTCTGCTCTCCATGTCAAACTTCAAGAAACAAAGAAAGTCATTAAAAAACATGTTTATCTCTGGGTACGCAGTTTCTCTCTACCTTACCTGTGTGTACGCATCCCAAGTTCATAATACCTGCGTACTTGTACGCTCTGTATGTCAAGGGATGGGTGCGTACTCCTGTAAAGGTCAAAAGGCGCGGGTTTCATCTTAAAAAAGTTACTTGTGGTCATTTCTAGAACATTCTAGAAGCTTGTTTGACGTGTATTGAGCGCCTCCAGATGGTTCATGTATCCCTATGAAAGAGGAACTTATCCCATCAAGAGAGGAGCTACCCCATCCAAAAGAGGGGCTTATTCCATTGATGTTGGACCTGATTAAATTCCTCTAGAGCATTATAGATACAGGCATTGGGCCAGAGGAGGGGAGGTTAAAAGTTGAACATTCCAAAGGGTAGATGCTGCTGGAATTAGGACTTCCTTGTAGAAGCTTGTGA
>APFE030668499.1:0-81966 GCA_000404065.3 Pinus taeda | reverse complement strand
GGGGTGAAGGGTTCGCCGCTGCAATTCATTGTCGACAGTGGCAGCCAAAAGAACCTTATTTCAGCAGAGGTCGTGAAGCGGTTGGGCCTACCGACTACACCACACCCACAGCCGTACAGTATCGGGTGGCTTCATGAAGGACGAGATCTCAAAGTTCGCCAGCAGTGCCGCCTTCCCTACAGCATCAAGCCATTCACAGACGAGGTATTGTGTGATGTTACACCTCTGGATGTTTGTGATGTATTGTTAGGCCAGCCATACTTGTGGAGGCGACATGCTGTGTATGAGTCAAGGCCTCGTGCTGTCATTATTTCTTTGAATAATTCATTATACAGGATACCAGAGGTAGCCCCACCTACTGCCACATCTTTGATCACTGCTAAGAAAGGCGGCAAGCTCATCTCCCAGACCAGGAAATTCATTTGTATGGTGCGCTCCCAAAGTAAGGGGAAGATCGTTACTACATCCATGACCACCGCAAAGGGTTCCTCCACACAGCAGCAGCAACAAAGGGATACGGTCATGACAGAACACAGGAACGACTTCTCCTCACCCATAGGGGTACCACACAAGCTTCAGGTGGGCAACAAAGTCTGGTTGCATCGACAGAAAGAGCGCCTTACCAGAACCCATCAGAAGCTCATACCACTCCAACATGGTCCTTACAGCAGTACCAAGCTTGTCGGGAACAATGCTTTGGAGCACAGCATTCCTCCATTCCTTCACCTGCACCAAGTGTTCAATGTGGACCGTCATCGACCATGCTTCCCACCATTACTGGACACATCAGACAGTGCAGAACAAGTTTAGCAGATGGAGGAACTCAACGCAATGGGGACCATTGCTTCCTAAGGGGGGAGGAATGATCCAGGTGGATGTTGGTGGCCACCCACCTATCCCATTTGGACCCCCACATTTGTCTCTTTCATTTTTTCAGTTTCCTTAATTGTAGCACAACTTACTATTTTTAGCAGTTTTTCGGGTCCTGAACTTTCGGAGCCGTTTGAGGCCCTAAACGACGTTTTTTGGGGAATCTGGGGTCAACATTGGTCTATGGACCAATGTTGCCCTTCCAAAGTGGTAGTTCTCGGATAGATCTTTCTAACGAGCTATCATACGCGTCAAACGGAGATCGTATGCCAAAGTTACAACCCCGGGAAATTGATGTACCAATTTACCCAAAACAGGGCCCACAATTTGGCGTTTAATCTTCTAAGGGTCGGTTTTGGAATGTGAAGGGTTTTCCATTGTTTCTCAATAATAAATAGGCCTTCGAGCCTCATTGTAACACAATTTCAGAACAGTTCAGAGACATGTAGCCGCACATCTCTTCTCAGAGATAAGCTACCATCGTCCTAGCTGGTTTATTTCCAATTCTGGTTGTAAGCATATTTCGGTATTTTCCATTAATGAAATGAAGTATTATTTCCGCTGCATCTCTTTATTTATGGTTATCGCATCTCTGTATTTATGGTTATCTCTGTAATCTATTGCGTTCCTGTTTAAATCCGGATCAAACTCGCTCTAAATATATAGAAACACAATCGAATGGACCAATTTAGGGATAATGAACCAAATCCCAATAGTAATCTAATTTAAATGAATTACATGGCAATCCAAACCAACTCTATTGTAACAAACCCAACATTAAGGAAGCAACTCTGGTAAAACATTTTGACCTCTCAACCAGTCAAATTTTATCAATTCCTCTGCATCATACTCCCAAGTAACAGAGAATTCATGGGCTCCTTCCCACAAGGTCTTCATGGGTTCCTGCCCATGAGGCCTTCAACAATTCTACCAATTTTATGTAATAATGTGGCCTTCATACAAATTCATGGGCTCATGCCCATGAGTACTTCACGAGTTTTTCCACTTTTTTATAATAATGTGGGAGTCATCCAAGTTGCATCAACTATTGGATGGCAAGTCATCCAACTAACATCAACTACTCGATGGTCCTTCGACTTCACCAAATACTTGTAGTATTCATTTCCCTTGGTCCTCTTAATCAATATTTTGTCCAATATATTCTCTCGTTGCAAAGGCTCTATTGTAGTTTGTAAGTAATTGTTTCTGAGATTGATTTTGTTGTTGTCCACTGTCATTTGTTGTATGCACTTCTTATCCTTACTCACACTTGTATAGATATGAAAAATTGAAAATTAGAGAAGTTCCATTTATGAATAGAAGTACGTATACTTTACATAGAAAATTATAATATTATAAATAAATGAAAAGAATTGGTGAGTATTTTTCGTTGGTCTTTCTCTAATTTTTAAAAATTTAAAATGGTATTAAGGAAAATTTAATATAATATTATAAAGAAATCAATAATTTTGTGTCACACAAAAGCTGAAGGAAAATGGTGGACTAGGGTTTCTAACAAACCCTTACACGGCGCAGAGACAGAGCAAGCAGCCTCTTAGGTCCAAGCAGGATTGCTGCTAGTTCAGGCTTGGTGCATCTGGTATCTAAAACCAATGAATACTATGATGGGGGAGGCATAAACGCCTCCCCCCAAAGACTGCAACAATGAAGACCCACTTGAAGGAGGAACTGAAAAGATTTCAAATGAGAATGCAGAGAAGCCAGCAGTGCGGCCTGCGCAGCAGTAGGAGAAGAACGCCCAAGCGGATCTGGAAAATGAAAAAGGAGATAACCCGACAGTATCTAAGCAACCAAAGAAGGCATCATCATCCACTTGCAAGCCCATTTCTATAGAACGACCCAAGATTGAGCTCCCTAGTCACAGAATTAATGCACAAATACAATACATGAAAGACCATGCACTGATAGGCAAATTCATAGGCTATTGGCCAACTAAAAAATCTCTGCAAGGCTGGATAACCTCAAAGTGGAAGTGAAAACTACATGCTACCCTACAGCTAGGCCCCAAAGGCTTGTTCATAGCCATCTTTAACTGCCTTGAAGACAGAAATCACGTCCTAGATGGAGGACCCTATTTCTTTAACGCAGCAGGTCTTTATCTACAAGATTGGGTAGAAAGATTTAATCCAGATAAGTAAGACTTCAGTTGGGTGCCAGTTTGGATCCACATGTACTCTTTATTGCTGGAATACTGGGATGAAGAATCACTTAAAGCCATTGGTAATGGATTAGGCAAGTTCATAAAGGCAACAGAGGAAACAAAGCTACATAGGTACACCTCCTATGCTCGTATCTGCGTTTACATGAAGCTAGGCAAGGCGCTCACAGACTCGGTAAGTCTCCTTCACGATGACTTTGAATGGATACAACCCATAGATTATGAACATGTACCTTTCTGATGCAGGAGGTGCCATGCCCATGGACACCTATTTCGTGACTGTCCTTTAAACGCTCCTCCTAAATCCACAGACAATGGGGGAAAGTCCGACATGGAAGGGTTTACTAAAGTGGCCAGCAGAAAGAAGCATACCAAAAAACCACCCACAACACCAAAAAATGCTACTCCATCTTCAGATGTGCCATCCTCAAGCAATAGCTTTGATATTTTGGCAAACCTAGATATGCCTAAATCAGATCCCCCCGTGACAGCAAAGACAACCTCTGCTCCATCCACCAAACATTCCTTTACACCTATCCATAATGAAACCAGTCAACCATTGAAAGTTAACACCTCTGATCTACATGCATCAACCACGCAATCAATCCCCAACTATGCTAATAACAAATCCCTCTGTTCCGATAAAGTAATGGACATTGATAATCTGTTGATAGACCCTCTTTAGCCAATACCCCACTTGGAGGACAACAGTCAACAAAGTTTAATGGAATAAGAATCTAAAAGCTTTGATCTAGGTGATATAGACATTTTTAGTCTAGAAAAAGCTTGTAAGAGGAGAGAGTTCAACACAATACCGGATAGGCAACTTGAAAATCTGGAAGTTGTGCTATCAAGAGTGCATCAGCGCAGCACACTAGGCATACAACAAGGAGGTAAATGGGATAGGAAACATATCATCAAACATGGGAAGAAGAGAGGTAGAAAGATAGATCTACAGTGCACAATTCTAATTGGGGAAATGCTAGTGGAGTCTGGAAGATGCTCCAAGTTGACTAAATACTACCATTCCCTACCTACAGGTCAACCAAGAAGCTCATCTCATGGAATGTTAGAGGACTTAATGATATAGGGAAATACAAAATGTTAAAGAACATGATTCAGCAAGAACAACCACACATTGTATTCATGCAGGAAACAAAATGTAACACTAGTACCTTAGCTTCCATAGTATCTAAAGCATGGGTGGGATGTCAAACTATTACAGTAGATGCAACAGGCACTTTGAGAGGGCTCGCCATAACATGGAATACTCAGCACGTCTCCCTAGCAGATTTCCATGCTTCACACCATTTTATTCAAGCAACTTTCCACCTTATTGGAACCAACATACATGGCCACTTGACCAATGTATACTTCCCTCAAGATGCAATGCAAAAGACTACATTTCTAAAAACGTTGGAAATTCTCAATTCTACAAGAACTTATCCACTTTGGATCATAGGTAGTGACTTCAACATGATCACGCGGCTAGAGGAAAAACTTGGACGCAGAAGAAAGCTAGACAATGAAAGCAATAGCTTCAAAGAATACATTCAAAACAACTGGCTAATTAACTTACCATTTGAAAATGGTACTTACACATGGAATAACAAATTTATGGGCTCTCAACAAATCTCCTTCAGATTGGATAGATACCTAATCTCAGACAACTTTGTCCATTTAGGTGGTGATATATGCGTCTCCATACTCCCCATTTCTGGCTCAGATCATTGGCCTATTTCCTTGCAATGGAAGAATCCTAGAAATTCAAACAGGAAACCATTTAAATTTGAATCTTTCTAGCTTGCCCACCCTGAGTTCAAAAAAGTGGTCAAATCAGCGTGGGAAAGCTTCATTCCCAATGGCGCCTCAACTTTGTATCAATTCCACAGAGACTGAAGCACATCAAAAGGCAAATCTAGACCTGGAATTACACCACATTCGGAAATATATTTCAAGAGAAAAAATTCCTTGAGCAAAGTATGAAAGAGCTACAGTAGAAGATCATCACAAGAGGTAGAATAGAGGAACTAGCAAGTCAAGAACAAGTTTTACTAACACAATTAAAAGAACGAAGGAAACAAGAGGAACTGCTCTAGAAACAAAAGTCAAGAATTAAATGGCTAAAAGAAGGTGAAAGAAATACCAAATTCTTTCATCGCACAACTATTCAAAGAAGAATGAATAATACCATCTCGCATATTCAAAATCCACAGGGACACATAATGGAGAAATAGGAAGATATCGAGAAAGAGATCACTACTCACTTCAAAACAATACATCAAGAGCTTCCTACAAATAGATAGCCTACAATAAACTAAATACTTCAGCATATTCCTTAAATTATAATAGAGGAGCATAAACAGCTTTTGCTAAGACCAGTCACCCTGACCGAGGTAGAAGAGGCATCAAATCAATTGAAAGCTCGGAAAGCTCCAGGACCTGATGGTTTCACTTCTAACTTTTACCATCAATTCTAGGACTTAATCAAAGTAGAAGTCTGGAAGGTGGTCGAAGAATCCCGAGTTATGCATTGGCTACTTCTCTCTCTCAATGTGACATTCATTGCACTCATTCCCAAAGAAGCACAGCCAAGCACTCCAAAGAAGTTTAGGCCCATTGCACTATGCAACGTAATATACAAAATTATCTTGAAAGTAATTTCAAATTGCCTCAAACCACTCCACCCTCTTCTCATTTCACTGGAACAATCTAGATATGTTGAAGGATGTCAAATCTTGGATGGCATTATTCTGACTCATGAAACCATCCATTCCTTAAAGAGAAACAAACAGGCAGGTATACTTCTAAAAATCGATCTCTCTAAAGCCTTTGACAAGCTTAGCTAGTCCTATATAAAACATATGTTGTTTGCCTTCAGATTTAGCCCGACTTGGGTTAGATGGCTTATGAATCTAATAACTTCCCCCCTATGCTCTATTGTAGTTAATGGAATCTCATCTAAACCCTACTCCCCTTCCAGAGGAATTCGTCAAGGAGACCCTTTATCCCCATTTCTCTTTATTATTATGGCAGAAGTTCTAGGTCATCTTATAAAGCAGGCCGTTCAATCTCATGACCTTAGAGGCATCTCTGTACATGGAATCTCTGCGATCACACATCAAAAATTTGTTGATGACAATATGCTTTTTGGACATCCCTCTGTCAGTGAAGCCCACACCTACAAAGCTCTTCTAGAAACATTCTTCAAAGCCTCTGGAACCACTATAAATACTGTTGAGTCACAAATATTCTTCTTCCATACTCTAGTATCCACTCAAAAAATCATTGCCAGAATCATTGGATTTTCTCAAGCCAAACTCCCATCACATTATTTGGGTGCTCCATTGATAGAATCGGCCTTAAAGCATGCCTCCTGGCAACAAATCATTGAGAAAATTGAAAGCTGACTATCGTCATAGACATATAGAACACTCAACATGGAAAGTAGGCTCGTCCTAAAAAAGCCAGTCCTACAATCCATGCCCTTATATCTCTTCTTGGTTCTTGCTGTGTCGAAATGGATGCTAAAGAGAATAAAAAATCTGCAACGCAATTTCTTATGGGGATCCATAGGGCAAAACAAAAAATGGGTGTTAGTAAAATAGGACACGATTTGTACACCTAAAAAGTAGGGAGGTCTACGATTAAGTGACCCGCAACATAGCAACAAATTAATGGGAGCGCGAATATGGTGGCAATGGGTTTCAAGCCCATAGAAGCCATGGGCACAACTCTGGACCACAAAATATGCAAACAATCGACCATAGCAAGAGCTGATAAGAATAACTACCACGACCACAGGATCCCTAATCTGGAATGCGGCAAAACAACACAGAGAGATCTTCTAAAAGCATAGCTTTCGGGAGATACGTGAAGCGAGAAATGTGCGTTTCTCGATGGATTCATGGTAACAGAGACCAAAAATAGTAGAAATTCTACCTTGCACAACTCATAATGGAAGCAACATCAACCAGACGGACCATGTAGCACAATTCTGGACTCATAGTAACAATCAAGGCTTCAGGCAATGGAAATCTTCTACATAGATAACACAACATGAAACTGAAGCTTATAACTCAAAGCTACACAAAGAACTCACCAGTAGAAGAATCAGATATCATACTGGAAAAGATGTTCTAAGATGGGGATATACACTGAAAGGAGTATACACCACAAAAGAAGCCTACTAGCTGATGCTCCAAACACAAGAACCAGTTGATCTTGCTTGGAATCGCATCTGGACTACAGGCATTTGGCCAAAAATTTCCACTTTCACATGGTTACTATATCATCAAAGAATTCTCACTTGGGATAACTTAATCAAAAAAGGATTCCAGGGACCCTCCTACTGTCCTAATTGTCAAAATCATGAAGAAACTATTCCGCACCTCATGGACTCCTGCCACATGGCTAACCAACTATGGGAAAAACTTACTTTCTGATGTCAGTGACCATGCAGAATCCTAGGGGATATAAAGGGCACCATCCGTAACTAGACTCCAGAGCCTTATAATAGAAAAATTCTCAATAAGCTATGGACAATTCTGTCGGGCTTTCTTTTCTGGACAATTTGGAAGGAAATTGATGCGGGAGCATTCAGCCTAAGAGAAATTATTGTAAATAATAGTCATAGGGGGTCAAGCATTCTAGAATTATTTTCCTAAGTTACAAGTCAGTGTGATTAATTAGATGTTTCCAAAGTAAATAAATGAGAAAATAGGAAATAGGAAGTGCTTTTAGGCATAAAGCAATGAATGTGGATCATTATGGGATAAAGAAAGCTTTTCTATTTTAGAACAGGGAAAAATATGGAATAAAGCTGAGGAGATGCTTTTTGCCATATGTATGCATTGCATGTACAATCTTAGAGCTTTTAGTTGAGTGATTCTAGATCATGCTAAGTTTTATAAATTATGTAGCCTCAAAGGCATTAAAGATCAGAGAGAGAGTGAGAGAGAATGAGTGAGTATGAAGAAGAAGAGGCCATGAATAGGCCATGATTTATCTTGTAAATAATTTATTTCTTAATTAATTATTTCAGTGATTTGTGTGCATATGTATTGTTTGGAACTTTGAGAGCTTTTAACATTTATCAGGGATAATATGCTGGATTTACTGTGTATTGCAATGCATGGTTATATGCATAGACAGAGTTTAAAGATTCTGGGTTTTGCGGGTTGCGGCTTGCATCAAGTGGTATCAGAGCCTGGCTCTGTTTTCATTGAAGAGTGATTGTTTTGTTTTGTTGAAGAATTGAAGCATATTTTTTATTGAAAGGAAGATCAGATCTGATATGCAGCATACACAATTGAGCAGGATTGCAGAAGTGGGAAGAAGACAAGATCAGGGAAGATCTTAAGAGGTGAGATTATTTTTCTAATTTGAAATTTATTGAAGTTTATGGTTGCAGAGGAGTGGAAATGAACCTGGCATTCAGCTGAAGGCTGGATAAGGAGGACAAGTGCAGTGTCAAGAAGAAGAAGAAGGTGAGTTGAAGAGATAGCCTAGAGAGAGTAGAGGAGTGCTCAAGAGGTTCCAGAGGAAGTGAACCAAGTACTTACCAAAAGACCAGATCCGGAGGGAAGGATTGGTGAGGTAAGTTGCGGCAAGAGAGATTTTTGTTGCAGAGGCTAGTACAACTCATCGTGAGTGAGAAAATCATGAGGAAGCAGTCTGCCAGAGGCAGAAGGAGTTTTTCTAGAGGAGGAAAAGGTTTAGAGAAATGCCACAGAGATGAGATGACTACAGGAGTTCGTGAAAGAAAGATTGCAGAAATAAAGGCACAGTTGCAGGTACTAGAAGAATGGCTGCAAGAGCAGGAAAATCAAAAAGGAAAATGGATCTTTCCACTGAAGGGAAAAAGAGTGATTTGGCAACAATTGCAGAGGAGGTTGAGACAAATTCTGATTGACTTGTTGAAAAAGGGACTTAGAGTTCTTGTGCCAGAGATGAAATTTGAAAATTCCACATGCAAATCTGATCAAAGGAAAATGTCGAAGGAAGCAGTCAAGACTAAAAAGTCTTGCAGTTTTAAAACTGATGAGTTGTGTGTGTTTGCAGGTGCAGAGGAGGTTTCCATTGATGAAACAGAGGAGAATATTATTGATGATTTCTTGATGATGATGATGATGATGATGGTTAACGTCCACTGAGACCAAATTGGTCTATCGGACCTACAATTTTCTTAATTTTTATTTGTCTGGCTCCTCGTCTTTCTTGGCGAGATTGGTGTTGTAGCTTTCTTTCCTTTCTCTACGGTCTTCCAACTTTCTTTGTATTGCATCTCCTTCATCTCTTTTGGTTCTTGGGACATTGGTGTCTTAGCTTCGCGATCTATAGTCAGAGAAGGGAGATCTGCTTTGCTGTTAAATGAAGATTTATTTTCTGTGGTGTTCAAATCCTCATAACTGTTGATTTGTTGGGGCGGGCTTTCTCCTTGCATGCTTTGAGAGTTGTTTCCTTCTTCCTTGATTTCTTGTGACTCAGAGTTTTCTCTAGAATATTCTTCTTTGATGACAGTGTAGTGTTATTTTTGTGCTCCTTCCCACCATGTAGATCTGTGGTGGTTTTTTCTAGCAAAATTTTTCTGAGAGGCTTTTGGGCAATTTTTGGCTAGATGCCCCGTCTCAAATCACGATCGACATCTGAGGAGGACACTTTCATAATCAAGCTTCTGGTTCCACACATAGTCTTTACTTGTTAGGTTTATTTCAGCTGGGAATCCGGCGCTGAAATCCATTTCCACACAGATGCGTGCATAGGTGGTTCTGGCATATCCCTCTGTTTCTGGGCACCTGCAGTAAAATTTCCCAATTGCATTTCCGATGGCTTTTAGCGAGGAGAGATTCCAGAGATGCAAGGGTAGGCTTGGAAATCTCACCCAAACTGGTGCTGAGGTTATCACTGCTGTAGAGGGATCGAATGATGGGCTCCATGGCTTCATGAATAGGCCCGATTTTTCCCAAAACCAAGGGCCAGAATCTAGAATACATTGTCTGCTTTCAGGATTTTCAAAATCTTCTATAAAGAAACCTCTAGCACAAGGGTAGATATTAATTTCATCAGAAATGATAGGCTTCCATACCTACGAGATCCAATTGTGGAGTGCTATCAGCCGCAGCCAAAAACCATTGAACCGGCAAATTAGGGCACTTTCGGAGAACTTCAAAGCTTCATCGAGTGAGTCGTGGACCACTTGGATAGTGGGAGCTGGGGCTTCACTCACGATATGGGCAGGAGATTGCCCTCCATAGGCGGATGAGCCACCAGTTATTTTTGTGAAGCTCTGAGCCATATTTTACGCAGATCTGCACCAGATTGAAAGCCAAACCACAGATCTGAAGAGATACGAACGTCCCACTCTTTCACAACTTCCACACATTTTTAGGGCATGCCAATATAAATTTCAATGTTGTTGGATATAATGGCTTTGGTTAGCTTTATAAAATTTCTCTTTTTCAAATATGTTGTTTTCATGAAGTAATCTTTCCAACGAAGTGGATAAAGACTTGGAAAGCCTAGGAGATATAGTGGTGTTATTTCTTTCCTGTGTTTGTGATTTATTAGTATTCCACCACTAATTAACCTCATTATGTAGTTGTCCATTTAGTAGTATATTCCAACAATGATTTTTTAAATGAAAATTATTCTAGTTTGTTTGAATGCCATAAACTAGAAGGAAATTTAGCATTAAATTAGAAAAATGGAATATGTTCGAATATAGGCATGTTTCCTGATGATTACAAAAAAAGGTCATGACAATAAGAAATGTTTTTAGACACGATCAATTACAAAACTCTCCAACTCAAAAACAAGTTAGCATATTCAGCTTTGTATGCATCAGATAAAAATGAAAGAGTAACATTAATTTTTCTTTGAATATTTATAGAATCATTTCAGAGATTCTAAATGGAAATTGCATGTGCTAATATTGATCAATTAACTATAGGGAAAACAAGGGGCATACATAATTTGTTGGTTTATGGGAACTAGATTACTTTTCCCCTCGAATAGTGCACTAACAATTGACTATTACTATATTGAAGATATATTCCCAATTAGTATCGCAATTTACAAAGTCTTGTCTTATTCTTTTTTAGTTTCTTGTTGTAGTCTTGTGTCAACAATACTTTTATCCACCCATTAGATTCCTACTGGCCAGTTTTAT
Organism: Pinus taeda; assembly: GCA_000404065.3. NCBI lineage: Eukaryota > Viridiplantae > Streptophyta > Pinopsida > Pinales > Pinaceae > Pinus > Pinus taeda. Next base: position 70,747 of record APFE030668499.1, on the reverse strand, counting down.
TGTTGAAGTGTTACTGCTTCTTAGAGATAACTAGAGGAAACATTATAGTTACAAAAGTGGAGCATGAGACATTCTTAGTAGAAATTTCTAGCCCTTATGCATTTATTTGTTACATTTTATTTTATTTATTTGTAGAGGTCATCTGGCCACAAAGTGGCCACTATTGATCAAATGAAGAAAACTTATTCAAGTTTCTTGCTTTTATGGGAAAAAATAACATTACCAATATTGTTGGTGTTGAGCTATATATCGTATAAATCCTTTATAGTCTACCTAAGTTCATATTCCAATGTTCATTGGCTTTAAGAAGCAGTGATTGAAGAAAGAGGAGAACAATAACACTAGAGCGAGAAAATGGAATTAAAGAGAGAGAAGAGAATTGGTCTAGTGGTACTCTGAGAGCCAATATCCCACACAAGACACACACATAGAGACTTGTGGTCAAGTCTTCAAAGTTGGTGATTCACTTTGAACTCCTTGGAAACACAATGATTATGTTTTGAAGTGATGAAACAATATTTCATGTGTAAATTGTACTCCAGCCAATATTAAGTTGGAAAATCATATTGCAATACTTTAGATTTTATATAATATAATTTGTGGTTGGAATTATTTATAGTTTCACTTCATATTACTTAGTCTTGTAATTAACATATGTAACTTTGTGTTTTCATATTATTTAAACATGTACATTGTATGATATATATTTTTTTAATTTAGTTTCAAAATGATACTAATTAATTTATGTTGATTAATAATGTACACATAAAGTCAATCTAAAACTACTAAGTTAGTAGTCTATGTTTATTAATTATGAACACCAATAAAATTAATATACGAATAAATTAGTTTCCTATAACGATTGTTAATGAAAGTAAATGAAATGAATATGAACTACTAAAGTAGTCATTTATATAATGAATATGAAACTACCAAAAAAAGATAAATGACTACTGCAAATGATAATTTTTTTAATTACAAATTAAGACTAATTTTTTTATATATGTGACTATTAGTAGCTAATTTATAGTATCTTATAACATGACCAAAATTTAGTCATATTTATTTGGTCATTAATTGGTTTCACACAATGACTAAAATTTTAATATATATGACTACTACTACCTAATTTACAATATCTTATAACATGACTAACTTTTTAGTCATATTTCTTTATCCATTAATTGGTTTCCTTGGGTGATCATTTAATAATATTTTTTGTTGTATATTTGGTCATCAACTGCAAAAATCAATGACTAAATTAATGACAAAATATACTACTAGACAACATAATTGAGATAGCTAATTAATGACTAAGATAAAAATGACTAAAAGATGGTCACTTTAGAAGATACTGTAAATTAGCTACTATTGGTCATTAACCAAAAAATAGTTGTTTATATGCAAATTTTAGTCATCCTTTTAGTAACAAATTAGCCATTTTGTTATAGTGTTGTTTGTCGACAAAGGGATAGTCAATTTTGGGTCCTTATAATATTACACTCATGAAGGATATGGGTCATTCATTATTCAACTTTTCTTTTTGAGTGAGCACAACAACGAGTAAAGTGTGAGAGAAATAAATACTTCCTGAAGTTTGTGTTTTACAACATGGGTCCTTCTCCTATAGCTTGCTTGATACGGGTGAATATGGCCTTTTCGTTCTTTCCTCAACTATAGACTGCGTCCTTATTGATCATCTCTTGGATGCGTTTGACAATCCACACATAATCAGAGATGAAATTTCTGAGGAAGTTGCTTTTCCCCAAGAAAGACTGCATACATTTATTATTCACGAGTTAGGGAATTTGTGTGATGGTTTGAACTCTTTACGGACCTACCTTCATCCCACTTTTAGCAATGATGTATCTAAGAAGGTTACTCTTCGAAACTGTGAAGACACTCTTCTTGGGATTCGAGGATATCTTGTATTTTTTACATTGCTCGAAAATATTCTTAAGATGGCATAGGTAGTCCAACAACTATCTAGAGAATATTGTCACATCATTGAGGTAGACCACTATGCTCTCTCTGATGAAACCATAGAATGTGACGTAAATTCCTTGCTGAAATGTTGCACCTACGTTCACCAACCCAAATGACATTCTACAAAAGGCGAATGTGGCCCACTTAGTATGAAACATTATTTTCAGTCTGTCAAGCTCTGCTACTAGAACATGGTCGTATCATGAAAATACATCAAGTAAAGAAAACATGTCTTCTCTAGATGTTATCGATAGTATATGATCCATGCAAAACACTGTGTACTTTCCCTTATCTAAGGCGTGATTGATATTACAGAAATCTACGCACAGGTGGATCTCCCCAGAATTATTTCTAATAGGGACTAAATTTGAAACCCATGTGGAATGTTGAAGTTTGTAAATGGTTTGATCATCTAGAAATCTAGTGAATTCTTTCTTTATGAGGGGCTCAAGTGAAGGATGAAATTTCATTAGATTTTGCTAAAAAGGTTTGACGCCTTCCTAGATTGGAATGATGTGCTAGATTATTCATGTGTCATATGTCTTAAGATTATCATACATCCGTGAAAACACATCATGGTATTGTATGAAAATGAAGATGATATCTTGTGACTCTTGTGATGTATAACATGTACAAAGATTTATGAAATTTGGATCCTTGTCCACTCCCAGATTAATTTGTTCACAAAACAATGTAGAGCTATGGGTTTTGACATTCACGGGTCCCCGAAAATGGTTCTGCAAGTCATATAGCTTCGCAAGTGACACCATACCCTTTGAGATGAGGTTTCCTTTGCTTGCATCATCTATATCCTATAGAGATTGGTTATGATCATCCTTGTGTATTACTGCATCTTTGAAGATGTCAGCGTTAACCATCAAATCCAATATCTGATGCACCACAATCTCTGAGTCACCTATGACATTTAGAAGATCAACATTGAGGTTGATTGATTTATATAAGCCTAAGACGAATTCTTCGTACTTGACAATGTTTTGTACACTCGAACTACAAGAGGCTAGAGATTAAGTGTTTCTCTATAACCGTTCTATTAAAACATAAACGACTCCATAATCCTCCTACGTCTTGGATCCATCAAAGTACATGGTCCATATTTGACTATCACTACTAATACTACTCTTACAAACTACTGTACAAGTTTCATTTTTGCCAGTTGGGAATGAAAGGAGACGCAACTATGTGTCTAGTGGGGTAGGTGATGTCTCTGTAAGGTAACACTCCACTATCTTTCCAGAAAGAAATTTCCAAACATAAGTTCTGTGAAAGCCAATGGTTCATTTTTTCCACTGAAGGGAGTCACATTGTGCTTCATGTATCTCTGTGACAATACTTGGATCTACCTGTTTCTACCCTTATATACAAGCCATAAATGTCATGAGTCAGTAGAAAAGTATCCTTATAACTTGCTTGATGAGTATCTACTCACCAATATGTTGTATGCTTTTGGAATGTCCACAACAGCAATGTTGATGCAATGATGAACTAATACATCACATGATAACTGGAAGATCACTTTTGTGAGCTCACTAATGGTTTATACACATGTTCTATTTGGTTGGATGATCTCCGCACTCATGATACTCCATTGAGCATTGATCCTCTTAGCAATGGAGAGTCATATGACATTGACTAATGCGCTAGTATCAACCAAACAGTTGTGAACATTGAAATTGAATATTTCAAACAATAACAAGAATAGTGAGTAGAGCGAGTTCACCTCCTCTGGATGGGGCACATTGAGCATAGATGCGAGTGTGTCAGGAGACTTAGTTTATACTTGTTAGAAGAGGTAGCACTACCTGTAGAGGTCTGGCCAAGTTCTTGCAGAAGAATGTCCTGTTGACTCCTAATTCTGGTTAACTCATAAAAAGATATGTTTGCACGAGTCTTCCTCATATCTTGTACAATGTTATAATCTAGAGCGGGGAGATGTTTCTAGGAAAACTAGTGTCTTTTTGATATGCTCGTCCCACTAGGATTGGCATCTATCCTAGAAACAAACAATCAAAGCAATTTGTGATTTCCTTTATGTATAACAGATAAGAGAGAAGTAAAGGGACCAACCTAGATCTTCCGCTTGACTCCTTGCATGATTTCTCTCCCCCTTTATAGAGCCTGCAACTCCTCTCCTACTTGTCCTGCTTAGAGAGTACCTATAGAAACAAAGTAACAAAACAACATCAAAGCATCTCGATCTATTATATCATAAATGATGGAGAATCATAAATACATTGAACATACAATGGCATTCATCAATAACAAGATTCACAATTACACGATTGCATGGAGGAAAATTCAAAGAACTTTATTAAAGTAGAAGGGAGAATTACAACCCAGCTGTTTGATCCAGCATCATCCTCCCAACATCAAAGCCCTCTTCACCTCATGAAAATCAATATCACCCAACAATACAATGCTCCTTCTCAAAGATAAACTATCGACACTTCCTTACAACTTACAAACTTTCAGCCTCCAGATCTGTTAGATGAGGAATCCATTTATAGATGTCTGCAAGGGTGTGAGTCATCTCTAGGTTTTTGATTAGTGTCATTCCACTTGTAGTTCTTGGTTCCACTTGGAAATTTCTTGGATCTCTTACCCATCCCTGGGTGAAATTAGAGAGGCAAGGGTAATAGAGGAAGTTTCTAAAAGATTCCATGAGCATACACATAGCAAACTATCTTGGACATTTGTCCATCCTCGCTCATCGCACCCTATAGAAGGCCTCATTAGTATGCATTAGACCTAGATAGTGTAGCAGTCAGTATGCATCGCAACTTGACAGTTAAGTAATCAGTATGGTCCTGTTTTGGCCAGTTCTGAGTGGTTTTTTAGGTGTAACTTTTGGGAAATGATGTAATCAGTTGACCATGATCTTTTAGGTTATGAAACAACACTTTTAGGGGTTAAAGAGCCCTTAGTTTATTGACATATGAGATTGGGGTTGTAGTGCCCAAATATTTCTATAACAGGAGAAAGCCGAGGTGTCCAAGGGTGGAATTTTCTTCATGGTATCTCGTGAACTACTCTTGTCTTTGTTGCTCCTAGATGTACTCTTTGTTGTAGTTTTGTTCTTGGAATTGCTCTAATTTTTCTTTGTTGAGGTGACCATTGGACCTACTTTCCTTAGTATTTTTTCTCTTTATGTATGCCTCAGTATCTCAATTACAAAGGAGCCCCCTTGGCTTATCAAGTCATATCGTTTGTTCTTCTTCACAACCAAACCATCTCTTGGAGGCTCCTTCTCTAAGGTAGTCTTCTACGAAGTGAGAGTGCAATGATACATGTTTACCAAACACCTAATACTTGGGGCTTCATCATATGCAACAAATTCTTCTTCTTTGTAGTCAAACTCAACCTTATCATTAACTATGATGTTAATACAGAACTGCGTAGCCATGGTTCTCATTCCATGGTTCCATTCTGGGCATGTTCTTTCTAAAATATTTTTGTGATGAAATGCATAATATGAATCTATCGCAAGTTGGTCAAGTTTGAGTTTTATATTGGATCTCTACGTAGATTTGGTCAGTTGGATGCTGCTACTGCCTGAAACTATGTTCTTCTTCTACAAGTACCTGGAAGGGCAGCTGCTCACAGTTGTCTCTCCCATCCATTATTTGAGGTTAGCAACTTCTGTGGTTAGGGACTTGAGGAGACGAGTATGGTTCTCAATCTCACTTGCTTCCTTTTCCTTAGCCTTACTCACAAAGGCGTGAGACCTCTTTCCAATTTATTTGGAGCCCTTAGTAGATTAATCATCTACAATGAATCTAATAGCATGGAAGTCCTTCTTTGCAGTAGTCTCCTTTTCACAATTTTCGATTAGTGTTGGTTTCATAGCTCACTTGACAAGGTATACAATACTATTCGATAGTGCAGATGTGTAGTAATCGATAGTGATGGATTCATCAAGTTTGGTGTATGTTGATAACTTGTCGAGAATGAAGTTAAAACTTTGATTGAAATATTTTACTTTCTCTTTCTGCTCCATCTTAAAACTACCCAACTCCTTCAACAATATGGTGGGGGTCTTGTCTTCATCAAAATTTCCAAGGAAAATTTTCTTGAACACCTTGCAGTTTTGGATGGAACTTTATGGAAGGTAGTTGTACCATACAACTTCTATGCCATACAAGGTACATTGAAATAGTCTACATGCAATGTCATGCAAATGTAGGTAGAACATGTCTAAGTGGTCTTCTGCCTTCAGTATCTTATGAAGGTCATATTTGATTAACATATTTTTCATGTAGCTTGGCATTTGTGTAGGAAACCGGGGAGTCAAAATGGGCCATGAGTCATCCATACCATATTTTTCTCTGCCATGTTGTCCTCTTCCTCATCCTCCTCCTCTTCTTTAGAATATGATGGTTCATCCTTTGAATTTGTTCATTTTTCTTTGCCTCCACCTCCTCCACTGGCTTCCCCTCTGCCTCCTTCTTCGGAACTTGTGCCCAAGAGTAAGAGGTTGTCTTCTTCTTCCATTCAAAATATTGGAGGTTCCTATTCTTTTTCCATAGATTCTGTCAGCTCTTCAAAAGTGGCCACAATTTATTATTCAAAATACGAGACTACCACTCTTATCATAGTAGTATTTTTCTTCCTCTTTGAATGGAAGAGCGTACACTCCCAGAATCAGTCCAATGACTTTAATGAATTGACGGTTGAGGGGACAGACAAATTGAATATGTTGATATGGGATTTCACATTCGGGTCTAGAAGGTGAGAAATTACCAGCTTCGAAATTGCATGCAAGGCAAAGGGAGTGAGTGTTACTTCCTTGACCAGATGATGGATGAGTGGGTTTAGTGGAACAATCAACCATAAACTACTCGCAACCCTCATTCTAGTGCTAGAAATTTTGGAAGTGTTGTACTCACCAACATTCACATGATCTCCCTAGTATAATGTCCGATATAGACCTCACACCATTTTGTGTAGGAGTCCCATCCAATATGATGTCTAGGTTTCCATTTACTTAGAGATTTGTGTTAACCCTTGTTGTTCAACACATGAGAGTGTTATTCTTGTATCTTTAAAAATCAAGGTGAGTATGCCTAGTGAGTGTGTAATCTAACTTGTGTCCATGTTATCTTACTTTAAAGGGGATAGTAAAGTGATCCTCTAAATGAGAGGTGGTAGTACCACCCATGAAGAGACACGTGTGAACTAGAAAGCGTTTGTCCAACATCCAACAGAGTACTAGAAGAAAGATGAGATAGTTGTTAAAGCACAAGTGTAAGTAAAAATAGATACACTAGCTAGTATAGTAGTCCACACATATGTGATGGTCGTTATAACCATTAAACAACACATGTATGCCTAATGTCCTATGGAGTAGTCCACAAGGACGCGACAAGAGTGATATTCCATACAACACATCTTCAACAATGTAAGTACTAAAACAACCAAAGCTATTCAATTATCTTAGTACAAGTTAAGAAAACATGCATTACAAACGTTTAAATAATATTATTACAAACATCTAGAAAATATGTGTGAAAATGTGGTCGAATTGAGAGGATTCTTAATTAAGAAAAATTCCCGAGACACATTTGTACACCATACATCACTAGTCCCAATTGTGGGACATTGGAACCACTCCTCGCTCCTCAAAGAAAAAACTAAAAAAACTCTAAAGGTTATGTGGGAGAAGCGAAGGTGAAATTTCCTTGCTCACACAATGGGAGGGGTATATATAGCCAAGGGTGATTCTTGACCCTTTTAACACTTTGACTACCCTCATGACCATTCAACTTCCTAATTTTCAACTAACATGACTCTATAACTTCTTTTGCGTGTCCATTCAAATTTTACTTTACACTACATTCAATTACAATAGATATGGACCATAGTGCTGATGTGGCCTCAACAACGCATGATGCAAATTGACATGACATTTCTCACATGTAATGGCTAGTTGTTGTGGCCATGTTAAGATGTTGTTCTGCTAAGCGATGGATTTTCTCTCGGCCATGCTTTGTCTTCTCGTCGACATGGATTGATGCTACGGGGTCCTCGATGATATTGGTCTTGTAAGATGGATACATGCATGTTTTCCTTCCACTTATTTTTTAAAGTGTTTATTTCATCTATCCAACTGCAATTAAGCCTTCTAGAATGTGCGCTCCTTATTCATCATATTCGTCATCTCGCCATGATATATCAGTGGACGTGTTCCTGCAATTTATTCATCATGTGATGACATCAAATCCAAAACCTCCTAGTCTAGCATGATGCATCACTTTCCATGTTTCGGCACCAGGATACATTATAGACTAGGACGAGGTCCTAGTAACTACACATTATGCAGTTCTTGGTGGTAGGAATGGTCACTGAGATTACAGAAATCACAACTCAGGCTTGCAAAGGGAGCTTTGGTGCATAATCTTCAATATGAGGGAAAATTTAGTAGAGGCCACTCGGACATTGGATTGCACATTTGAGGACACCAGTGGCAACTGTGAGGTTGGATCCTGAGGGACACCTCTGCACAGTTTCCAGAGGGAAGACACGGGAGGACAGCAGAGGGACCAAAGGACAATTATGCACATTTTTTTAGAAAAGTGAGTCCTGGATAAGGGAGGTCACTAGGAGGACACATATGCACATTTTCTAGGAGTAGTGTAGGCTTAGGCCTCTACACAATATATGGTTCCAACACGTCGGAAGGAGGCTTGATAACTAACAATGCAAAGTGCACAGTTTAGGTCAGGATTTGAAGCAATTTCTGCACAGTTTTGGGAAGGAAGGTAGGATGCTCACCTATGGGATTGAATAGTGCAACTAATCGGTATGATAGCCTCAAGCACTCCATATTTCCAAAAAGTAGAGCAACACCAATGAGGGTTGAGAATGTGCAGTGTAGCTCAGTTGGGGTCTAGTGAAGTGGGGCTATTCTGTTGAGAGATTTTAAGGAAAATGGCCAGGTGTGGGAGGCAAGTGAACTTGTGAGGACTTCGCATTGTGATAACACACTTAGAATACTTTGAAAATATGACAACACTGACCACTGGGACAACATAGAAAAGTGTGACCCTCTTTGGGATTTTCTAGTGCTAAAAGTGACAAGTGAAACACATGGGATAGACCTTTGGATGAACGTGATGACACTTGCGCTACAATGCTTACAAATTTTTGTGTGAGTGTGATAGGTGTTCACATAGATAAGACAACCAAAACACACAATGAAAAAACTTCAAAATCACCAAAAGAAGATCACAAGAATGACAGATAAATCAACATGCCAAAAGACAGAAGTAGGTTAAGTAAGGAAAAGGGTGAAAAGAATATGAAGGAGCTCAACGAACGAGCTAGAGTATTTTCAACCATCAAAGTAAAAGCTAAGGAAGACTATGAAATTTGAGTGGAAGCCAAAATTTTGGACGGTGTTGCAACCGCTACAGCATACCTCTAACACATTATATGTATGGTTGTTTCCCATCAAATAATTTTTTTCGATATTCATTTTGTTCAATACTCGTTACTAAGTTGTAGGCAACTCACTTTCTTTATTCTTCTCAAACTATCAAGTGTTTTAATTTTTTTCTTTATAATTTGTCTATTTTTTTTTGGATTTATTACAAACAATGAAGAAATGACCCAAAGAAACAGTGGGAGGATAGAGGAAGAGGTTCATGTAGAGAGCCAAGAGATTTTAATGATCAACGAAGATATCTTAAAGCTTAACCAATATATTTTAATGCTAATGGATAAAATATTGGAAATATAGAAAATGCTTAGGCAACTTGAATATGGACTAGAAGTTTTAAGAATGTGTTTTAGGGGCTACAACTACCCTCCAAAATTTTACCTATGATTTGTTTTGGAGCCTTTGTTCTAAATTACAATATCTCATCTTGCACTGATCTAGGTAGTTTCACTTCGATCAAGATTTATTATTTTCATATTGGCTTGGATTTTATCACTTGGATCTTTTTCTAACCCACATCTCAATATCTTGACTTGGTCTTTTGACAATTTTGGCCTTGCCTTAGAGAACTATGCAATTCTTGAGGGAAACTAGCCTTGCTCATGGGAATTATGCAGTCCTGACTACAAGTGAACCTTGACATTAAGAAATGTGTAGAACTAGATGGCAGGCCACCTTGAGATGGGAAATTAAGTAAACATGATAGGAAGCCCAGAGCTACTCAACCCTAAAATTGCACAGAACCCACTGTGCTCAGAAACTACATAATGCATGAGCTAGAGAATTTCCCTCCTTCCCACAATAATGCATTATTTTCAAGCTATCCATGGTAGTTTTTCCTAAAAAATAAAAAAAAATAAAAAGAGAAAACAAAAAATCATCGCTAAAAAATAGTGATCTATTTTTAGAAACTCAAAGAAGGAACTTGAACTATTTTGGAAACTTCTACTAAGTGTCGCTTTTTCCTTGATTTGTGGCATAAGTGTCATAAACACTAACTTGACCAAATCTATTTAATTCAAACTACTAGATGTCATTTCAACATTTGATCCTAGAGCTCTAGCATTCCAAAGGGTATCAAGGAACCTTCGGTGTGATCGTCATCACTTTTTTGAGTGAGTTTTTCATTTCTAGTCTTTTGTCATTTTTTCTGTCTCTTTTTGTCGTTTAGCTTGTGAGAGTGTTGTTTCACTTGTTTCTTTGAATGAATGCAATATTTTCAACTTATTTTAGCTTGTATAACTATTGTTTCAAGTTTTATATTTCCTTTCCCAAGTGACGTATGTGTTTTCCCATTTTTCACCAACGGTCGTTGTTGCACTGACTCTCTTCACATGGTTTGTTTTCCTTCATTTGTATTGATTCCTGCACTTGCATCACATGCATGCATCAACACTTAGTTAGATATGCACTCAACATCACACCATCCTTTAGATATACTTGATTTTACACTTCCCTTGGGAATATATGGGCTCCCCTTTCCTATATCTCATGCTTCACTTCATGCACTGCATAATCTAGGAGCTCAAGGCCTCTCGCTTGGCTTCTCGAATTATGAAAATACTATCTTGGCATTTCTCCAACTACTCACTATGTAGTTCTAGGAGCCAACCTCCCAGCTTAGCCACTTATACTGTGTAATGCACAATCTCTCCCGACCTTAGCTAAGGATTCAACTACACATTGCACAGTTCCAATCACCAATCTTCCCGAAAGTTATAATGCAAAGTTTCCATAGTCAGCTAGTGACCTCTGTCTACCATAATTCTACAATATGTCCTGTCGTGAGAAATTTTTTCTTCTTGGTGTTATCCTAAAGTTGCTTTGGTTTTTTAAGCAAAAAGTTTCTTACCATCATTTTCCTCTTCGTCCCACAACTATAACAATCTTTAAGCATCTCTCCAACAATGACAATTAACGTGGCATCCAAGAGTGATGCATTAAGGGAAACCATTAAGAGTAGTACTTACGAATCGGTTGAGAAGATATCGGTCGAACTACAAGTTGTTTTAGATATTAAGTTTTTCATTAAGAAGGGTAGAATATTAACATGGAAACAAATCAAATACACTTTTGTAAAGGACTTCAAGGAAGACTTAAAAGACTGATAGTGTTGTCTTAGCTTCCAGTTGTCAATCTTATACAAGGTTGCATGAAGGCACCTCATATTCACCTGTGCATATATCATCAGTTGGATTGTCTCACACACAAATGAAAAAACAATGACATTGAGTAGTGTTAGTGAGATAGATCTTGCCACCTTCAAGGTGGAGAATTTTCAATAGATGTATAAATCACCCCCCTCAGTGAAGTGCATGGATTCATTTTTCTATGCCACCCATATCTTTATGAACACTAGAGACATTGTCAAGAACTTAGTGAAAGTGTCATCAAATCTTAGACAGACACCCAACAAGGCTTATTGGTTGTTAATCATCTTTTCCTGTAGCATATATGTTCAAGAGAACACATAAACCTTTCTTGAAGGTTGCGTAGTTGTACTGGACCAATTGGTGAATGATGGGAATCCATTCAACTCGTCAGATTTGTTGGCTCATCAATTGAATATCCATGTGACTAACACACAGAATCCAAGCAAGAATTAGCAAGAAATATTTTACGTGTATGTATACTTACTTAATGCAATATATTCCCAACCACAGTTCCTTGGCATGAGCTGGACATGGACACCAAAGGATATTTCCATCAACATTTATTGTTGTAGGTTTTAACCCCATAAAAAAATTACCCGCATACGAATTCTAAAACATAGAAAATAATCAATGTGAGAGCATAACACATAAGACACATATACACAAATATTTTCCCCTAGATCCCAAAACTGGGACTACTAGCTTGATTTTTCATTATGTTCCTTTCAATGCTACAATACATATATATACATGTTGAATAATTCAATAACATGCACCAAAAGACGTCGCATCCAAAACCATGTGCGAAAACCATGCACAAAACCAATGGTAGGTCCACTAGTCGTGGAAAGAATATAAGACAACCCAACATTCTCCCGCTTGTTATTTTCTTTCCACGGGGGGCCACAAGAGAGCTTAGTCATTTATCTAGCCCTGCAAAGCCCATTGTTTCTCCACACCAAGAGAAATTCTTAGAGCTCACAAACTTTGTCAATGGATCTGCAATATTCTTCAAAATGTCCACCTTTACTAGCAACACATTTTTGTCTTCTATCATATCCCACACAAAGTGAGACAAACATCATTTTGCTTTGTCTTTGAATGGTAAGCATGGTTCGTTGCCAAGAAAATTTCACTTTGGCTATCACATCCTATTCTTATAGCTCCCTATACTAACCCCATACTTTAAGACAATCTTTGCAACCAGACTGCTTCCTTGCTTACATGAGTGGCTACCATGTATTCAACCTCTGTAGTTGATAATGCCACTACAAATTGTTTCTTACTCATCCAATTGATTACACCTTCAAATAGGTTAAACACCTACCCACTTATAGATCTTCTCTGATCTAGATCTCTACCCCAGTCTACATCAACAAATCCATGAATATCTAAAACTTTGTCTAATCCTAGTGTTCCTTGGTAGCACAAACCATAATCGCTAGTACCATGCAAATACCTGAAGACCCAATTCACTGTTGTCCAATGCTCCTTCCCTAGTTTTGACATAAACCTTCTCAATACTCACACTGAATGTGCAATGTCTAGTCCAGTACATACCAACACATACATCAGGCTACTGACTGCACTTCCATATGGAACACGGGACATGTCCTCTTCCTCTTCTTATGTCTTGGGAAATTGTTCAATATATAACTTTACACCTACAAAAATAGGAACCTACCTCAGTTTACTATCTTACATATTAAACTTCAACAGTATTGTCTCAATGTACTTCCTCTGGTTTAACTAGAGCGTCCTCTTTTCCTGATCTCTTTTAATTTCCATGCCCAAAAAATAGTTTGCAACGCCATGATATTTCATGTCACATTTGGAGGACAATTGGATCTTAAAATCTGGGATAATTTTATTGTCATTTCCAACCATCAATATGCCATCCAGATACACAGTCACCAATTAATTTAAAATACACACAGTGATCTACTTTGCATCTGGTCAAGCCAAGTCCCTGAATAAATGTATCAAATTTCTGATACCACATCCTTGGTGACTGTTTTCACCCATATAAAGACTTATTTAACTTTCATACCAGTTATTTCTTACCCTTCACCACAAAGCCTTCAGGTTGCTTCATGTAGATCTCTTCTTCTAGATCCCCATGAAGAAATGTTGTCTTCATATCCATCTATTCTACCTCAATATCAAAATTAGCAGCAACATATAAAAGTAATTTACTAGAAGATATCTTGGCAATAGGAGGAAAATTTCATCAAAATCAATTTCCAGCACTTGGGAATAACTTTTTGCTACCAGCCAAACTTTGTATTTCTCCACCTTTCCTTCTTCATTTGTCTTCTTCTTAAACAACCATTTACTACCAATGGGTTTCCTTCTAGCCAGAAACTCCACCAGATCTGAAGCCTCATTTTTGTGCAAATATACCATTTCATCAATCATGGCCTCTTTCCATAGTTTTCCATCCTCTCAATCTACTACTTTGTTTAAAGTTCTAGGATCATCATCAATAATAGATAAAGAAAAATTTGAATAGAAACTAGATGGACTATACCTTTCTGGCTGCCTTCTTTCTCGAAGTAATCTTCTCACAACTGGAGCTTTTAGCTCTTCATCTTCTGATTCCTATTCTACTATAGAGTCTGATTCTTCCTCCTTTAGTTCAAACTCTATCCTCTCAGGTTCCTTTGGTTGGACTTCATGTTTAATAACCTATTTCACCTCTCTAAACACCACATCTCGATTGTACACAACCTTCCTTTATACTGGGTTCCAAAGTTTATAACCCTTTAAACCATCCTTATACCCAATAAAGATGCACTTTTCAGATTTATTGTCCAACTTTTTTCTTTTATCCTTTCGAACATATACATATGCATCACATCCAAATACTCTCAGATGTGAAAGAGAGGCTTTATTATGAGTCCATACCTCTTTCAAAGTATTGTCCTCCAACACTGATGAAGGTGATCTATTGATCAGGTAGCATGGAGTCTCCACCGACTCTCCCCATAATTCCTGTCCTACCCCAACATGACTGAGCATGCTTCTCGCCCTTTCCATGAAAATCCTATTAATTCTTTCTACATCTCCAGTTTTCTCAGGTGTGTTTGGGGTAGTCTTCTGTCATGCTATACCACACTTCTTACAGAAATATTCAAATTCCTTCTCGCAAAACTCTCCACCATTATCTATCCTCAGCACCTTTATCTTCTTCTTTGTTTGGTTTTCCACGAGAGCCTTAAATTCTTTAAACCTATCAAAGACTTTAGATTTCTGGTTAAGGAAATATATCATGTATTCCTTGAGAATTCATTTGTAAATGATACATTGTACACAAAATTACCCAATGATTGAACCTTCATAGGTCGAAACACATCATTGTGCACAAGCTCTAATATATGTTTCACCCTCTTACCACCAGAGGGGAAACTCGCCCAATTCTGCTTCCCATATACACAATTTTCATACAAATCAAAACCCAAAGAGCTATTTGTCATACCTTCTACCATACCTTTACCATGAAGTATTTGAAGTCCCTTCTCTCCAATATGTCCAAGCCTTTGATTCCATAACATGATCTTTTCTTCGAAGACCACTAGATTTTCTTCTCCACTTTCAGGAAGCACAGAAATGTTGCACCCATCAAAAACAGCGCTGCCATGCAACCTGTACAGAGTTCCAATCTGGACTCCCCACATGAATACCAATTCTCCTCGAACCATCTTGAAGGTATCCTTCTCAAACAAAGTTTTTACACATGCATCATCTAGCTTGCTTACAAAAATAAGATTTTTGGCAAATGTAGGAATATGTAGAACACTTGGAAGTGTTATAATCCTTTGACCTTGCAAATTCAACTTAACTTTTCTGCAACCAATGATTTTAGCCTTCCTATCATTCCCTAAGAAGATATCACCACCACCATTTTTCTCATACTCGAAAAACCACTCTCTATGGGGGGTGAAATGAAAGGATGCACCTGAGTCAATCAGCCATGCCTCGTTATCTACATGTGTACTTGAAGAAGACAGGTACACATTCCCACCTTCGTCTGCGGTGGTTTTTTGCTCTGCAGAAGGAGCATCATCAAATCTCTCTCCTTTGTCGTGAACTTTAGATTTAAAATCCATTTTGTAGTGCCCTTCATTTTCACATTTTGAGCACACCTTTACAGGTTTTCCTGGAGATTGAGATCTCCCTCTAGATTTATATATCTAACTCGATCACTTATTTTTGTTTCTATTATGGGACCTTCCTCATATAAACAAGGCATCACCATTCTTGCTCTTCATATTTTTCCGTCTCATCTTGTCTGTCAGCAAGGATGACACTATTTCATCAAACTGCAAGGCAGTGGTATTACTACCATTTGAAATAACCAGACTATCCCACGAATCAAGTAGAAAACACAACAAATTTATGCACTTATATTCATCTGAAATTTTAATATCAACAGATAATAACTGACTTACCATAGTATTAAATGTGTTTAGATGTTCTGTCACCAAGTCTCCATCTTTCATCCTCAGGTTATATAGCTTTTTTTGTAGGAACTGTTTATTCACCAGAGACATAGATTGGTACAAAGTCCCTAACTTTTCCGACAAATCCTTCATTGTAGCTTCCCTGGATACATTCAACAATACTAAATCTGAGACACATAATCATATTGTGTTCTTTCCCTTTTGATCCAAGTTATCCCATTCTTCATCATACACTCCTGTTGGTTTATTAACTGGATCTACCATGATCCACTCATCTTTATCTACCAACAAATCCTCTATCTTTAGTTTCCATAACTCAAAACACTCACCATTAAATTTCTCAATCTCTAGCCTTCTGTTGCTCGATATCTTATTTCACAACTAGAATTGATCCCGCAGATCTCCCACTTAACAGGGTCTACCACAGGCCCGTGCAAAACCCCTTAGCAACAAAGGCGTCCCCTTGAAGCCAAAACAACTATGATACCAAATGTAGGTTTTAGCCCCTTACATAAATTACTTGCATATGAATTCTAAAACACAAAAAATAAAAGATGCGAGAGCATAACACATAACACATATATACATAGATATTTTCCCCTAGATCCCAAAGCTGGGATTACCAGCTTGATTTTTCATTATTTTCCTTTCAATGTTACAATACATATATATACATCTCGAAGCATTCAGTACCATGGACATATAACCATTGTGCCCAAAACCATGTGCGAAAACCATGCACAAAATCATATGTAGGTCGCTAGTCATGGTAACAATATAACACAACCCAGCAATTATGAGGTTCTTTCTAACTTTAGGTATGGAGGAGTGATGGAAAAGCTAACTGAACATTTTATCATCCCATTGTACAAGCTTATATTTGTGAAGGATCCACGTTGCATGTTCTGAGAACCAATGGAGTAAATAGTAAATATTACAAATTGTTATGTGTCACTAGGTGACACCTTCATCAAAATGTTTGGCAAAGGGAAGCCTTTGTATGTTCCACCAAGGTATGCCATTGAAAATTTGATCATGGAAGAGGTCTTATATCACCTCTCCACAAGGTTGTTAAGAGAAATCCATAGGAAGAAGTAAGAACCATGGCCAGTTGTTCCTTTGTGGCTCAGATTATATGAGATTAAGAGCATGAAGGATGCAGATGTTGAGGCCAAGGAGATAATCAGATTCGATTTTGGCATACAAGACTTTAATCCATATGATCCCCATCATATTTTTAAGGATCACTATGTGATAATGTACTTTCCATGGATCCACAACACATTTCATTGGTCAGAGGAGGACCCTTAGAGATAATTCTATAATGCCTCTAGAATTAATGAACCATTTAGTATAGAAACAACTCGGAAGGTCGCTCTACAGACAACAACAACACAAAAAGCAACAAAGAAAATAGTAATACGTAGAAATCTAGTGTACGACAAGGGAAAGAGAAATATTTTTTAGAACATAGAAGCATAGCAAAGATGCAGGATGAAGGTAGATCCTCTCCTAGAGAAAACAACTTTGACAGTGGTAGCAAAAAGGGAGAAGTGGTTAAAGACAACAAAGTGAAGGAAGAGATAAAAGAAGAGGTTGCATGAAACAAAACTGAAGGTATAGGAGATGGAGAAGAAGTTTAAGGAATAGTAGGAGTTAAGGAGAAGTGAAAGAGAATAGAAGAAAATCCATGAAGAAGAGCAAAGGCAAGGCATGATGACAAAGAAAAAATGGCCATAGGGGTTGATGATATAGAATAACCAGTAGTTGAGGAAGAGGTAGAAGAGACTACAAGATTAGTATCTTGATAAATATATTGAACAAATGATTGAACTGACAAACATGGATTTAGAGTAGGATCCATACAATGAAGAAACTGACCTTTTGCCCAAAGCAATAGAGGTCATCTCCCTGTCTCTGCAACCTCTAGTGTAAGAACCAACCCTGAGCGAGAAAGGAGAAGTGTTTCTCCTTGATATTGATCCAGTCATGGATGTGTACAATCTATCATTTTACGAGTTGCAGAAAAGGTTTCTACAAGTCCAAAGGAAGTACTTTCTAGATGATCGTGCATCACCTAGATTCATAAAGGAAAGGGTGATAGTGTTAGACACTAGGTAGCATCCAACTACCCTTACCCAAGTTATCTTAGCTTATGCAGGAGCAACAAATTCAAGTGTTAAGTTCCTGACAACTAAGAATGAACTATTGGGAAAGAACTTGCAGCCTTCTAGGAAAGAAGAAGGACAACCCTGAGCATCATCATAGAATGTCATTTCTAGAATAAGGGAGATGAGGAGAGTGATACTTGTTGAAGTATCAAAACTTGAGACTACCATGCAAAATCTCTCTTATTGATTTGTCACCATGCATAAAGAACTTTGTCCATTTACATGGCCTACAATAGCAGAGTAAATATTTTGTTCAAAATCTTGATAAAATACATGTTGCTATCACCCACATATGATAGTGAACAATGTGATACAAAGGGGCCCCACTTGAATTATCAAAGAAAATGAAGCCATAGGTAGATCTAGAGAAAGGAAAGGCCCAAATGTTGATCCAAAACTATGAGTAGCTAGCCCCATTCATCCACAACATACATGCCTCATATGCATGATTGTAGGACAACTTGGATGTCATGGTTATAATGTACGATATCCCATTAATTGATTCCCTCATCGACGGTAGATTCAAGGACCAAGTACTGCTAGAGATTGATGAGTATATGTAGCAGCTAAGGAGAGAGAACACTAGGGAGCATTTGGATCTAAGTGCACATAACACGCAGAAGTACATATGTGGTCCTGTCATGGTCAACACCATTATGCACATGATTTAGAATGAGTTGGATACAAATTCCAAGATCATATACCCATATGCAATGGAGGCAAAATTCTGCTATCATAAATAAACCATAAAGTAGTTTGGGGACACCATCACATAGTACCAAGCTTGGAATCAATATGTGAGTGAGAAGCACCAAGTGAAGGTTGTCAAGTTGGTCTTTCTCGAAACTTTGGAATAATATTGTTTTGTGTCGTTAGTCTGTCTCTAGCCTATTTTGCCTTACATGGGTAGATTTGGAAATGTAATATTATTTTTAAATATGTTGTAAGTTAAATTCCAAGTGTCATTGGTGGAATGTGAAAGGTAATCCTGTTATGTGATGAGTTACTTGTAAAGAGGTTGAAGAGTCATGAGGGTAGTCTAAGAGTAATAAAGGGGAATTTCTAGGGTGAACCCACCCTTTCTTATAAAAATAACTGGATAATTCATAGAAGGGGATTTTGGGAGCCATGCTTCTCGCTAGGCTTAGGCTTAGAAAAGGCATAGAAGTATTGTGACGAGCCTTGGCTTCTCAATAGCATAGAGCGAGTATAATTATTTGGACGAGAAGGTTTTCTTGTCTCTAATGTTCCACTATTAGGGAAAATGGTCGTCAGTGGTGTATGTATGGATGGCATTTTCCGTTATAATAATAATAGCAGAGCCCGAATGCTTTCATTCATATGTTGTTAATGCAGTTGGACTATTCTAGTTTCTTTACAAATGTATGTTTTTTAATTTATACATTTTCTTATCAACTAATTTGTATACAATCGTACGAATCTTGTTGAAAGTGTGTTGTTGGATTAGATCATCACTTTAATTTATGGAATATTATGCATTTTAGGTTGTGATTTAGTTATGCTCATGTGTTCCTTTCAAATTGCATACAAACAAGATTCTAAGGAGTGCAGTTCATTTTTTCTCCTATGTTAGAACCTTCATGGATCGTACGTGACTCTCCATAGGGTCACACACTTTCTCTCAACCAAATTTATCACACTTCTCTCTATGTGCTACTGCAGTCAAGGCATTAAAATACCACCCACTACTGGGACTCCTACTGTAAATGGTTTGAGGTCTACTTAGGACTTCATATCAGGGAGATCCCCTAAATGTTGGGCTATCCAGCACCATCAACATTTCTGGTGCGAGAAGGAGGGTCACATGGAAATCTAGCCCTTGAAGTCTATTTTGAATTTCTAAACATATTTAATGACTTCTATTGAAATCAGAACCTCGACATATTTTTCTCACGTTGTTCATTTTGAAGTGATGAATATCATTATAAATTACCTTTCTAGGTATAATTTCAATGGCGAGGATGGAATAACCTTGTTCAGGTACACCGTTTCTTTTGCCATCTTTTGTGTCCAGCATTATGTCTTGTCGAATGACGTTGCCTGTGGTTTGTTCACTTTCATGTTCGAAGGGCACAAAAAGTAATGGTGTCACACATTTCCTGCAACCTCTATACACCTTTTTTATCACTTGTTCATAGAACTTTGCTGTTATTTCATCCCTTATGACTATAAATCCCTTAATAAAAAGAATTAAAATTGTGGAAAGAACCTAATGAATTCTTGAATATTTTCACGACCATTTTCTTCACTATTGTTTTGAATTTCTTGAAGATGACATTTGCTCGGAATTTTTGGAGGAAATATTTCAATATCCTATTCACGTTTATGATAATCCACATGAGTTATAATCTTTCAAACCTCTCCCAACATACCCCAATGTTAGAGCTTCTAAATCTAGGATGGGAAAGGTTGCTATCCCAAGTGACCCTTTATCCTATTCTCATCAAATTGACTTAGCTCTGTAGGTCAAAGTGGGAGAAGTTAAGAATCCACATGTCATTGGCTTGAGGGGGTCTAGACCTAGGTTCAAATTTATTTGTGCCAACCAACAAAACCCTAAACTATTAGCCCTTTTGGCAAAAAACTTCATAGACCACATTATAGTCTCAGTCAAGGATATATTGTGGGATGAAAAAACTAGGTTTCTGCATCCATAGGTCTGTGTGACGGGTTTCTGTTACTTGTAGGACCTTACTGTGACCTTCGCAAACACTAACCCTTGAGATGAGGAAATTATAATAACTTACAGATAACAACTTCTAACTCTGCATTGATCTCCTTAAAGATTGATAACATCAAGTAAACTAATAGATCTATTACTTTCACACATCAATTAAGTGTTCCTTAAGATAATTGGAAAAATTGAGTGAATACACAAAAAATGTAGAAGTTAACATAAAGGCACAAATAGACAGATATTGTTCCAAAATAGTCTCTATTATGTTCAATCCTTCTATTACAAACTCCTCCTTTCCTGTGCACACAACTGTAGGGGCCCGCACACTTAGCTGTGAACTTCCCAAGTTCTCTAGGCACATATTTGTAAGAGCCTTACCCTTTTCCTAAGTATAGAAAACATACTCTTCTTCCTTAGATCACATTCCCATACATAGATATTAAATTATTGATTACTTCCAATGAGTCACTATGACTCCCTTTTTATACCATCTTTCTTTATAATATCATGTTCATGAACCATGGGAGGGTCACAAAAACATGTAACTCCTAACATACTAAGGGGATTTGACCTTCCTAAAGCCCCTTTCACTCGTAAGTATATTCGTGCTTCGTTCCTCTAAATGCGACAATTTAGAAAACTATTACAAAAATTAATACAAAATTGACCACAAGGGACCCTATCCCCACACTTGTTTGTTGATAATTTTATGAAGATAGCCTCGCCATTGTTTAAATTATTGAACAAGGAATATGAATTTCATTTGAGTGATGAGTTTCAAGCTGCATTCAATACACTCAAGGAAAAATTTTCTTTAACACTTGCCCTGAGAGATCTAGATTGGAAATTTCTCTTTCATTTTTCCACTCATGCCTCTGGTTCAGCTATAGGAGCGGTATTGGGCCAAAACAAAAATGTCGTAGCTCATGCTATTTATTTTGCTAGTACAAATTTAACTCTTGCAGAAGTGAATCACACCTTACCTGAGAAAAAATTCCTTGTTGTCATTTATGCTATCAATATGTTTAGATGTTACGTGACTGGTTATGAAGTTTTTGCACACATTGATCATTCTGCTATTCGAAATATCATGAACAAACCAGTCACTAATGGTAGGATTAGTAGGTCACTTTTTCTGTTGCAGGAATTTTATGTGATAGTATTGGATAGGCCTGGAAAAGAAAATAAGGTAGTTGATTTCCTATCTAGGCTTAACCATGCAAGTGAGAATGTTTTTGTTAATGATAAGCTTTTTGATGAAAATTTGTTTGTTATCTTTGTTAAAAAACCTTGGTTTGTAGATATGGCCAACTACCTTGCTATAGGAAAGTCAGCCCCTACTTTTCATCTAGTCAGAAGAAAAGAATTATTAGGAAATTTATTAATTACTGTTGGGTAAAAGGAGACATATTTTTCATAGAGCTTATTTGGTTATTCGCATGTGTCTCAGGGAGGACGATATGTATGATATCTTGAGAGCTTGTCATGATGAACCTTGTTTGGTTATAAGCAGACAACCTGTAAGATCCTCCGCTACACGTACTATTAGCAAACTCTTTTTAAAGATGCAAACGACTATGTACGTAAATGTGATAGTTGGTAGAGAATAGGGTGACCTATCCAATCAGATGAAATTCCTTTTCAAACACAAGTTCTCATAGAACCATTAAAGAGGTGGGCTCTTGATTTCATAGGTCCCATTGATCCTATGACCAAAGGTAAGAAGTATATTTTGGTTTGTACTGATTATGTGATGAAGTGGGTAGAAGCAAGAGCACTACCTAGAGAACCAAAGAAAGAAGTGGTATAGTTTCTTTTTTTTGATGTTTTTGTGAGATTTGGGTTACCTCAGGAAATTGTTACTGATCAGGGTACTCAGTTTGCGTCAAAGCTTATGCAGGGAATTGTATAGAAATATCATATTATTCATCAAAAGTCCACCCCTTACCATCGACAGGTCAATGGGCGGGAAAAATAAAAAAATACGTTATTGGAGATAATCCTCACAAAGGCGATGCAATTATGTAAGAAGGATTGGACTTATCGACTTCATGGGGGATTATGGGCCTCTCAGATCACATGGAGTAATACCACTAGATTATCTCTATATGAATTAGTGTATGGAAAACAAGTGTTACTGGCAACTGAATTTTAGATAAAAGCATCTAATATGACAATAGTTTTTGGTATAGACTTTAATGAGGCACAACAACAAAGAATCCTCCAGCTAAATGAGCTATATCAGATTAGGTAGGATGAATTTCTACATATCAATCTGATTCAGCAACAATGGGCTAAATCGGACGACATATACATTAAGAAAAATCAGTTCAAATAGTGAGACTGAGCATTGTTGTTTGATTTAAAATTTAAGAATTTAATTGGGAAATTCAACACACATTGGCTGAGTCCCTATGAGGTTGAGAAATTGTTTGATAATGGATATGTCCGAGTCAAAAAAATTGTTGATGGGAATGTCACTTTCTTGGTGAATAGGCACAAACTCAAGCTATAACAAAAACCCCAATCTAAGGAGGAATTCGTGGAAGAGATTGTGAAAAGAGTTGGAAATGGTGGGAGAAGGAATCATTGTTTCCACTATATCTTCCTAATTTCCTACTGACGTAGTGAGCTCACTCTATTCCTCCTCATGCTCATTAGACTATGAGAGGAATTTCTATTGGTTATAGTTTATTCCTTTTTCTTGGCCCAATGGGCTATTTACGAAAAAGGAGCCCCTTGTAGTCTTCTTTCTCATTATTTCAGACTCTTTAAAATTGAAATCTGGTGAGCATGGACTACCTTGGGCTTGTTTCATTAAAATAACAGGTCAGAAAATCCTTTGGGATCCTCTTAGTAAATTATTTTTTTTCAATTAAGTTTTGGATTACTCGTCTTGCAAAGATGTGGGATTTCTTAAGCCCCCCTTTCCAACGCCCTTGGACCAACAACATTAGCAAATTATCTAGGTGTAAGATTACAATCTTGTGATGGCTTGAATATTTTATGCCTTAGTGACATGCTATCTCGCCAACAATAATACGGATTCATTATGCCTCCTTGATTGCTAGATCCTACAGGGGGTTCGACAATAGCTCATAAATTCACACATGATAGGATGCATCAGATGTCCCTTGGTCCTGACTCTCATTAATGGTGATGGGACTCACATTGGTTAACAACCGACCTTAATGGATGGTAATCTAATGAGATCATTGCACATTTGACATCAACGCCTCCATTCATGTGTAATGAAATATACGAAAATGGAAAGAAATGGTTTCCTATAGAAGTCAAACAGTTGTGGTTCCATTTCCTGCAACAACACCACTAATTTCTTGAAGAACAAAGTACAAAGAAAACATTATTCCAAAATAATCTAAAAAAGTGCTAGCCATTTTCATTATTAATATAGACCATGAAGTAAACAATTTTTCATATGATGTGATTTTAAGGTGGGTTATTATTTCAATACCAATATCAATCATCATCTAAGTACTAGACCATTGAAAGGTAAGATCGGTAAGGTATGATTAGCAACATGATGCTTAAGGTTAAAGGTAATGAAACTTTAATTATTAAAATTTGCATGAATGTAAGTCATAGTAACGCTTGCAGGAGAAGGTGGCTATGAGCCATTATGTCATAAATCGAGTTCCATTCCAAACCATCATTCCTCGGCCACATAATTCGGATATCCTTTGAAGATTTATCCTACAAGATGGATCATGATGAAAATCATGATCGCTTCTTGAATTTTTCAAATGCTGACACATTTCTTGAATACTTCCAAATTTAAACTATCATTTTTTATTTTTTTTGTGCTAAGTCTTAGAGGCATCTCTGTGAGGTGAATCAACCATATTCTCTATTGTCTCTAGCTATGTCGAACATGCATTATATTGCCAGGTTTGAACCTTAGGGTCCCATGTTGTTTGATGCCAACCCCCCAAGTAAAGCAAGACTGGAGAAGGCAGGGTGGTTGCCTCTGTTTCTAAAATTTAGTGGGCATAATTCGGAGGTAACAAACTCCTTTGCTCTAAATCTAAATGGTGACAAACCAAAGTTCGGGAAGGTTCAATTTAGGTTGAAAAAGGAGCTAGTAGCTAAAGCTTGTGGAATCCCACATGAAGGGGAGTGCTGGTTCGAGAATGAACGGTTTAACAAAGAAATTTGCACACCCTTCCTCAAGAAAGAACATGTAAATATTGATTGGAGCAAGGGAATCCCCCAGGATTTCCTTAGAATCAAGTATTGACACCTTTTGTTTTTCTTGTAGAAAAACATAACATGTGAAGGCCGTTTTGGGCTACAATTTTTGTTTCATATGCATCTTCTCAACCACTTCCAAGACAGACATTTTAATTTTCCCTACTATTTGAGAATATCCCTGATGAAAATTTCCATTACTGCCAAGGAAAAGACAACCCAAATAGAGGAAAGCCTCTATCACCATGGGTTGATAAAAATTATCGTGACAAAGTTTCAACAAAAGAAGAGGAAAACATGGGAAGAATTCTTGTTAGAGAATTACTTCCTAGAGGATGAGAAGGACCCTAGTTTTTCATCAACCAAGGAGGAAGATCCATGAGAGAAGACAAAAAAGAAATTCCAAATCCATCTTCCATTGACAAAAGAAGAAGTGGTTGTGACTGTGGAGACTGTAGCAAAAAAGTACAAATTGAAGAACCTTTCTACCCCTTCCAAGAACTTTACAAGAAGCCAAGTTGGGAAGCTAGCAATAGAGGAAAAGGAAAAGGAAGGGGTACAACCAATTAAAACTAATAAAATGAGTAAGAGATCCCTAGACCTATCCAAAAGGAAACGGAAGTCAAAGACAACTAAATTTATTAATAGAGAATAAGTGTAGGTAGTGTCTTTTCATAATTTACATCTACAAGAAAGTGATGACAAAACAATTCGAGATTTCCACGGAAAATAGGAACCAAGTTTTCTGTAGTCCTCTCAAGGACACCATGACAAAGAAGGAACTTGTAAGAAGAAACAATCTTAGAAATAATTGGAGGAAACTATTATTGAACTTACTTTTTTCTGAGTGGGTCCATTGAAAGGAGAACGCAACCCTAAACGAAAATAACCTACGCGTGTAGAAGGAGTATGAGGAGTGGCATCAGTATGAAGCTAAAATTATGAAGAAGAAACAAGCCTAAATTGATCACCAACAGAAAAAGAATGAGGAGTATCAGAATCTGGTTAGGGAACAGCGAAGTAGAGCCTAATTAGACAACTTGGCTATAGTAGCTGCAGCACATGGTGAGGACTGTTTTTTCCTGGGGACGCAACAATTCTTCTTGCATAAGGGACATGCAAGAAGCTAGGTGTGGTGGAGATGTTGAGTCCCATTTTGCTCAATTTTTGATAGCCTCGTAAGACCTTGCTACCCAATTTTTGAAATCTTTTTTACTCCCAACTACTCCTATTTTTCCTATATTACCTAAGTTTTGAGCAAAAGGCTGATCTGTGCTCACGATTTGCAAATCATCTTAAAAGTTATTATTTTAGCTTGTTCTTAAGTGTTTCTTAAATTTAATTGTTTCCTAATCAAATTATCAAGTTTGAATCGTCGAATTATTATGAAGATTAGTCATGATTTCAAGTAGCTCTTTGATTTCCTGTAGACAACCGTGGTTGCCGATTTTCTACAGACACACCATGATTTCTAGTAGATGCGGATTTCCTGTAACCACCTCTATTTCTTGTAGAAGAATCAGTGGTTGGATATGTTACACTTAGTTTCAAGAAGAATGGGAACATGGGTATTATGAGGAAATCCACCTACATGGATGTTTTACTATTGGTTGCCTGGAATTCATCATTGAAACCACCCATATGTTGATTCCTCTTCTCGATGGCTATATTGGGAAAAAGATCCAACAATGTAACAAAATTAGTTTGATCCACGCTTTCAGCCATGGATCAAACTCAAGAGAGCTATTTTGTCACTTGTTTTATTCACTCATAGAAATTAGTTATAGCATAATAGATTTCCTAATTCACGAAAACATATGCCTTTGAACTTGTATAAATTTCATTATGTTTCATTTGCAAGGGGTTTGGTTAGTCGAACATATCAGAATTGTACATCTCTATAATACTTTTAAGATTAATAGAAAGTTATATGTTTTGTTGATTTCCTTATGTAAACTCCTTTAACAGTAGAGGGGTTGTTAGTAAGGGAGGGCCCCCTTTGCTCACAAATTCATTAATTATAGTATTTGTATTTCTTTTGATTATTTTTATGCATCGATAAGTTATTTGCACTATTAGTGTTTCTCTTTTCTGAATTTTAGTAGCATATGTGAAATGGTTAGATGAACAAATTTATTTGATAAATTCGTTTGGAATCATTAAATAATGTTTTAGCTTCTTGATTTTTATGACTCTATGTTTAGTCTTCTATCTTTTCTAATCAACATGAATGATATCAAGAGATGTAGAGGGATTATTTGATCCACTCAATAGGCTTTTCTTCCAAGTTTTGATGCAAAAAAGAGACATTAGAGCTATGTGTATGGATGGTTTAATTATAAAGCACTTAAGGTATTAGCCTACTTATATTTTTTTTGACATCCCATAAGCTTACCTACCATTGGTTGATAATTCATGTTGTCAAATTATAAGTCTATAATTTGTCCAATCAAGTATAATATGAGATTCATTAGGATATGAAAAGCCATTTCTCTTGTTATAAAAGCAACCTCATAATTAAAGAACAGGGATTTTGGAGACATAAGCTCTGGAGAGCTTGTCTTGGCTTCTCTACTTCGTATATTAGAGAAAAATATTCTTTCGAGAAGAAGCAAGTGATGTATTGTTCGACTATTGGAACTAGTGTCTCATCATTGTTACTATGTATTTGGATGTTTCACTTTATAATTGAATTCAATGAGCCAACACATATTCATGTAGGTATCACAAATGTTTTAGGATTATTCTTTGTGTGTTGGTGGTGTATGTTCTTTTCATATGTACTAGAGAAATTGAATTATTTCAGTGGCTTTGGTGCATATCTTGTTGAATATGTGTTGTGTTTTTTTTACGATCATTATGTGAACTAGTTCGCTAATGAATGGTTTTATGCTTTCATATCTCTTTTAGGTTAGTACTATTACATCCTTCTAGAGGCTCACTTTTTCTCTCTTGCTCGTGAACTTCTCCTTTTCCAGGAAAATATTAAGGATGGAAATTTACTTTAAAGTTGAGAAACGTTGGCGAATCTTATTAATCCATAATATGAAAATTATAAAATGTTTGGTGATATTTTTATAAAAACATTCAAAACTTCCAATGATTTTATATAGCATTCATAAATTTTTTTTGATAGTCTCTATAAAATTTGGGCGAATGGATTTTAGGATAAATAGAAATTGGTGAATATTTTTTTTGGAAAAAAAATGGAAAATTAGCCCATCTACAAATATTATCCCATAAAAGTTTCTATGCTGCTTTTACACATTGCAATCAGTCTTTCAGAATGTCAAATTACTTTCTTATTCTAGGTTTATGTATATACTCTACTATGTTGTCCATTGAAACCAAGATGAACTTTCGCGTCATGGTGGGTGGGCCAATACTCTGGATGGGGCTCCTACTCCAAACAATGTGAGGTCTAATTAGGACTTCACATCAAAGAGACCCCATTTATGTTGGCAATATCCAACACTATCAATACGTTGATAAACAATCCTTTCCCACACTATCACTATATATTGTGTGAGTCTTCAAGATTGTGTAGAGTTTAATTCTATTCAAATGTAATAGAATTTTTGAACTATATTTTATTACCATGACAACTCATTTCCATCAACACTATTATACATTTCATATGAAATGTACTATATGCATACACTGCAATGTTATTTTGTCATTTCAATACCTGAGATTCATCAAATATCATCATACCTCTTCTCTTCCTCGTTCTTATGGAACCTAAGAGGTGTCAATGTCGTAACTTGCCTCTGATACCACTTGTAAAATCCCTAGGAATACTTTATACAAAATAGACAAGATTAACTTTTTTTATAAATTTTACTAGCATGTAGGATCTCATGAATGACTTATCACATAGTGTTTAATTGATCATCAAATAATATAATCACAATCATCAATTGAAGTAACCATTTAAATGCAATAACTATTTTTGTAAAGGAATAATCATTTGTGAAACTAGATAACATAATGCATTTTACTGCAACTTTGCATCATTAGCTCCATTCAATTAGTCAAGTCTTATTAAAAATATTATGGAGGATAGAATTATCAACTTTATGTAAGGTGACAATATCATTAAAATAACAAAATAGGAAAGCACATAAATGAACACTGATATTACTGTGGAAACCATGAATGGAAAAGCCAACAAACATTTTTGTTTATTAAAATTCCTTCATGAGGTATTTCATTCATTACTCAATGGAAACAACAAAGTCCATCCCATTTTCATTGTTTATATTTGAAAAAATAAATATAAGCATTCATTGATGTACTATTAACTACATGCCCATACATTAGACATCTCATCATGTTTCTCATACACATTACCTAATAGCTCTAATGGACTTACAATATCATCATGGGATGAATATTTACCACATTAACCTTCTTTAGCTTCTTGTATGACCATTTGAAAATGATCATGTTAGAAATATATCTCAGTAAACTTAATTTCCCATTACAAAACTTCATCTAATGACTTATCACTTTGCATGTAACAATAGTTATATATAATGATCTGACGTCCTGCAATAAGATTAGTTATAATTCATTGTTTAATTCATTCAAAAGAGTTTAGTTTAAAAACTACTCAATTTCTAGTAGGTCACGATTTCATCCCTGCAACCACTATCATTAGTAATAGGTCTAATGTCATGATTACCTGAAATATAAAATTATCAAAACAACAAAATATTATAGCCTTTTTTCCATGAAAAATGTGAGATAATATTGATCCTTGTACCTCAATGATTCAATCTCTACCAACTATCAACTTCATTTTAGAATTACTAATAACCTCTATGTATTATATGTCTTTACATCAAAGCACTTTTTTTCAAACACATGAGAAAAATTAAAATCATAACAATAACTAATTTTTGCATTATCAAATACAAAGCCATAACTATTTAACACATGCAATGCCATAATACTACTTGCAAAATCATACTTTTATTGCATCTGATATAATGTAAAACCATGGTAATAAATTTGCAAAACCATGGTATTGTTTTTGCAAATCATGGGTAACAATGTACTAGTTCCTTTTAATACAAAACCATTATTGTTATTACCAATGCAATAACATAGGTTAATAATTTAAAATACGACTAATTTTGTGGTATTTATTTGAAATTCGTTATACAAATGCATAGATTATAAGTACGTGTTTATTTTATTCATTTTTCAAATGCATTAAATAAATGCATATAGTTATAAATTAATGGTTATTTAATGTTGTAAATGAAAATAATATGCATTAATGAAAACATCACTCTATTATCATTACTAGTGAAACATTTGCATTAGAGTAACTCAATATGAAGTATCTAGCTACAAGAAAACAACATTTTTTCTTTATTCAAAACAGATGTACTAGAAAATCTAATAAGAAGAACCTTGCCCGAAATCCGAAAAGGTTATCAAAAGACCCAAAAATATCAAGCATGCAACCCGAATATTTGAATACAAGGATAATAGACTCATAACCTAATACCTGTAATAAAATTAAAATACATAATGTATATATTATGAAAAGAGGATAGTAACATGAACATCTAGATTTTGATATCAAACACATTACATATGAAATATAATCTAAAATGCTATTATATCAAATATAAAACATACATATAACATAAGCCCCTTGTAGGAAAAACTATGGCTAAAAGTAAAAACATACTTCCCACTAAATTTTAATACATTCTTCTGCACACCATTCCATATTAACATTATCCCTAAGAAGGAAACAAAATCCTGCTTGTCAATGGGGCCACTACTAGAGAACAAAACCATCAATTTTGGGCCGAGATGAAATTTCATATTGCAATACAAGTGTTTCAACTCTACCCATTTAATATAAAAACACTATAAGGAAAATACCTTCTAGCAGAGGTTATAATGGAGGCTTTTAGTGTTATAAATTTGATACACATTGTATAAAATACCCTCTACTACAACATTCGTTCATGGTAGTATTTGTTTTAGCAGAGTTGATAATGAAACTTCATCACAACTAAAAGAATTGGGTGCCTAGACATTTTGGCAGATGTTTTCTTAGTTGTGCACTTACTAGACAAATCACACCATTGCGCTACAAATATAAAATTAAAGGTTCTACAAACTCAAATAAAATCACTAGGGTTGGAAGAAAAAATTTTGACCACTAGTGCATTAACTTTATAAAAGCATCGATGCTTTAATAATAAAAATGAGCCAACACTTATAATCTATGATACCATGCATCAGGGCATTGGATGAAAACAACATTGGTTTCGGAAAAGTATACCGCCTGAGTGCCAATGTCTTCTAGAAACACCCTAGGAAGAAATTTCCAGGAAGGATACGGAGGTAGGAAAAAAATCTTGTAGCCACAGTACTTTTATCTTCTCCATCGCGTCAAGTTGTTATGTGTAACCATCCACTAACGTTGATGAGTTGTATAAAAGGACTGGTGTGCTACTAATATAAACAAACTGGTGATGTTAATTTAAATAACACCAACAGTGTTGGAAACATTAATTTGGAGCACTACGACATTGGTTTTATGAAAGAAATGGCACTTTAATAATAACACTGCACTGGGTGATACAATCTATGATAACATGCATGGGGCCATTAAATAAAAAATAACACTGGTGCTTGAAAAAAATGTGAGATTTGGTGTTCTATTTTTCACTAAGAGGACTGAGGTAGGAGAAAACAATATTTTAGTACCACTTCTTTTACATAATCTAACATAATGGCACATTGACAGTAATGAAGCACTAGTGAAATAAGGGTGACTCATACTAGTCTATGAAATGTATATCTTTTAGGTGGGTATTGATTTTACATGCGCAATACAATTTTTTATGTACAAAAGCAATGGGGCACCATATTTTATTATTTTAAATATATTTGTTGAAAACTCATATTCGAAGCAGTGTGTGTTGATATATGATGTCTAATGTATCCATTTTCTCCTTTTTAGAAACATCGACCTATGGCAGTGCAATTATTGTTACTTTCTAATATGTTATTCATCAAAAATCGATATATATATTATAAAAATATTCATATAAATTAAATTTTAATTAGTGAACTTGTATATGATATTTGGATTAATTTGTTATATCATCAGATTTCACATCTCTTAATTTTAATATTTAATTATTAATGTAACATTTCACAGTGAAATTAGACAACAAAATATAATAAATTAAAATATATTTGATTATATATGAATAGAGGTTCTTTGTCATACAAAATCAAATAATTATTGGTAACCCATCATCTTCCAGTTGGGACACTATATCCATTACATTAAACAAAATGAATTAATTTCATAGACAATTATTCCAAAAAATACAACAACTTACATTGGTATCTAAATAGATCAACATTCTTCGCTCAAACTCTAGGCAGTGCTCGAGCTATGTCCATGACTTGGGCTATTTGGAAAAACATTGTGTTGATTGCATCAATTGTTTATTCTTATTCAACTTCCATTTACAAACATAAAAATAAAGTGTAATGAGTGTATCTATGTTGGCGAGAATAATTAAAATGGAAATAAATAGCATACATCAATTTAGTTAAAAAAGAAATGTACCATTGCAAGAATTGCATCATGAGCTATAATTATTCTTTCAAACCCAAATCTCATACCTTCTTTCAACAACTCTTTTGATGTGACAATTCCATACTTTGTTTCCTACAGACTTAATACCTCATAATATATCATAGATTTAATATAAAGGATTTTTTTGTTCTATTAAGTGTAAACTCAAAGAAGTAAAACAACATAGATACTTACAAATTCCACAATTAATTTTTGGTATGCCAACATATACTCACAACCCATACTTAATCTAAGGTGGATTAATTCTTCTGATGGCTATCATTTGTATGTTATCACTTATTTAAAGACATACAAGGAGGGTTGTTGTAAAACAACTTCAACTATACAAAAATGAAATCAACACTTTCCTTCCTTCTTGTCATATTTTATGTGTTGAATGGGTTTCATTTTGTTTTCTTTTCTACCAGAAAATACTTGAAAATTAATATTTAATGCTAAATTATCTATTTATATGTACCTAATAAAATAATTCAATGCTTAGATTAATTTGAAGTGTGTTTTTGTTGACATGGCTCATTGTGCGATGCAATTATGTGCACTTCTTTGAACATCTCCTTGTATACTTTTTTAGATATTCCTATCAACAAAGAAAAAATGAAAACTGTGGAATATCCGAGTGAAGATTCTAAAAAACCTAACCACAGAAATCTACAATCCATTAAGTAATAAAATCTTGTTATATTGATATATGAAAACTTAATATAACAAAATTGGTATTATTAAATGAATGTTTTGTAGTAATATATACATATAATTCTAGAAACACTTTTTAATAACAAATATTACTCTTTTAATGTTTCTTTTATTATTGTTGTATGTTTTTTCTATTGCAAGTGTTGCAACTCCCATTGGCCATTCCTCTAGAAATGTTTCCTATAGTTTAAATATAAATCGGTTCTTGGAATCATTACATTGATTTCTGTATTGTAAGTGGAAATTACATCTATATGTTTGTTCGACTACATCCTTCATAGTTTCATAAAAAAATTTCCCTCTTTCAATAACCTCCAACACCACACTAAACGCGCTAAGGAATGATTCATCATTATTTGGATGTTTTATAGTTTTTTGTTTTTTTAGAATGACTTTATGTTCTGTTATTGTTGGTCCCTACAGAACATTAAACATATGTGAATTAATAGGAAGTTTGAAACATGTTATCTAACATTATCAATTATATTAGTAACGAAAACTAAAAAGAAGAAGAAGAAGTCATATTGAATAGTATTTGTTCATTCACCTAATTCATCCTTTTGGAATTTTTCCATTAGGCTTTTATGCTCTTCTGCACTTAAATAAGAAAGAATTTGATCGAGCTTCCTCATTTTATGGCTTTGCATGAATTACACTAACGAATACATATTAATTGGTTAAACTTACCTATAGTTCAAACATATTCATTTTGTAAAGAATTTACAAAGAACTAGCTTTTTTGCTTTTTTTTGATGTGTTATCATAGTGCCTATCAATATTTTTATTACTTGGCCTATTCTAACACAATTGTTTTATTAATATACAACCTTTACCATTTAATACATAATCCATTAAATATATTTTGCAAATAAATCACATAATTTTCAGCCAAAAAGAGGTTTGGTAACCTATACACTTATGTGCATAAACGCATCAATGCATTTAATTTAGTAAATGGACTCGCACATTTAATTGTTGAGAACCGAGAACAAAAAATATTAATTTTAATTAACTTTAATTGTGACAATACGATATGTAATAATAAGGCCACCTCCATCATTGTAAAAATCAAAAACATATATTAGAGAAATTTTGAGGTCTAAAATAGGCCTCAAAACAAAAATGTACAACTAAAATCAACTTTATAAGAACCAATAGGATTCAAGATGATGATATCGAGCATGGGGGACGATTCACCATTTTTGGAGTAAAAAAATAAAAAGATAAAAAAAACTAATAAATAAACTTCTTTTTCAACTCCTATTTTCAACTTAGTTCTCTACGGTTTTCCTCAAATTTCAAGTGACAACACTCATTTGATACCAAAATTAATTCCTCGTCCAAGGTGTACCCATGTTACATATTTTCAATAGATCTTGCTACAATACAAATGAGAAATACATGAAAAACGTTACTGTAATCATGTTTTGTCATGTATTTTTCATTCTTTGTGTAGCAGGGTCCCTCAAGTGTATGAAACATGGATAATCCTTGGATGACAAATTAAATTTTTCATCCAATGAATGCTTCCACTAGAAATTTGAGTAAAACCATAGGAATATAAGTTGAAAATACAAGTTCAAAAAGTAGTTTTTTTCTCTTTTCCCTCTAAAATTTGATAATGTGATCTTATCTTATTTTATTATTTCCACTATTATTTTGTAATATTCCTTACAAGGGAAATTTTAGACCTCAAAATTTATCTAACGAAAAATTAAAAAAAAACTTTTTGGATTTAAGGGTAATATTTATCATAGGTGTGTAAATGTTTTATATTACACATTGTGAACAAAGAAACACAAGTCATTAAAGAAAAAACAAGACAGGGCCGACACAATTTTCATTTGATTCAATAAGTGGTCCCCTTCTTTTACAAGTGAAATGTCTCATATATAGTAACACTAACCCATTAAATCTGAAATTCCTCAATGGAAAGCCCTAATTGTTAAGTGGTAGAGGGAGTTAAACCCTAAGGTTAAATTGTGTAGTCACATAAGCAAGAAGAAGCAAATATTTAAGGGTTAGTAGTTTATTTTTCTATTTTTTTATATGAATTTTAATTAAATCTAAATAGGAAAAAAGATTGTAAAAAAAATATTAGTGAAATCAATAGTAAAATTTTTACTACGTAGGGTTTTTATTTTATTTTTAGGAATTTTAATGAAATCTAACAAAATTGTAAAATATTTCATTAGTAAAATCAATAGTAATTTTTTTTTTTTTACTATGCAAGGCTTTAAGTGAATTGTCGTAACTTTCAAATTATTATCTTTTGAATAACTTTGTTGTTCTAAATTATGTGGCTACTCCAGAATTCTCCCAGTACATCTCTCTTGCAATATCTCCCCTGAAATTTTGGGAAAAATAATGAAATAACGAATAATTTCTTACTATCTAAAAGACATTAAGAAATTAGATTTCAAAAAAGATATTACTTCTCAATTTTCAGTTTGAAAAATTGAATGTTATATTTGTTTATTTATTTTAATTTTTTCAAAACATCATTGTATTTCTTAATAAAGAGTGTTGATGTGTTTACTAGTAGTGTGCACAGATTAAGATAACTTAATGATGCAATATATTTTTTTAATGCACCAATTTGATAGAATTCCTTTTTTTATTCTAGAAATCCCAAAAACCAATCCATTTATTATTTTAACGCAACAATGTGGTTTTTATTTAAGGACATCAATGTGGTTAGTTTTAGAAGAGCATTAATATGCTTTAAAAGTTATCAACATTTTCTTTTCACGCAAAATGAGATATTCATTTCAAATTATCCTTTACAATGTATCCGCATGATCCAAAATGGATCCTAAAAACTCTCAAAGTCTTCAAAAACCGAAAACTATCGCAGAGGATGAACCTTTATAAATGGTGGAAAACACTATTGGGAGTGAAAAACATGAAGAAAAACTGAAAAATAGAGCCTATCAGAGGTCAAAAGAATGGTGTACAAGAGCCATCAAATCCGGTCGATCAATGGTCTAGATCTAATCGACACATCGCAGTCAAAGGTTGCAAGCAGAATCGATCAAAAGAGACTTTATAAGAAATCGTGATTGCGATCGGCACGATTAAACGAGAGCTGTTGATCTATGTGCATAGCTCAACGGTCCAAATATACTCATGCCATCACATCGTTAATACACATGCATAAGGACTACTAGGGCCCGAGGACTATGCGATATGTGATTGCGATATATCGCATCGCAAAATCACATCACGACAATACATAGGAAAGGGGGCCGATACATATGCAACTTGCGATAAAGCCGGACCCCTCGGGTCTTATGGGTAGAAATATATATCTTTTGAGTTATGTAAAAAGGATTTTTTCAATGTAAATTCATGTTTTCGTTAAATAAATGAAAATCAAAGGAAATAAGAATGGAGCGATGAAGCAGGACCCAAAAGGGTTTACACATGTAGCAACATATATTCTGAGTTCTATAACGAGTGGGATTTCAGGCGGGCCTTAGGTGGTAGGTGGTATTAGTCAAGCTCTGCACGAGCCCATACACTAGCTGCCATGTGGCCAAGCACCAGAAAGAGAAAACCATGCTTTTCTAGTGGGTAATCCATGTGCGTGTAAGCCACCTGAAATCAATAATAACCATTAGATGAATTATGATGTGTGATAGCACCCAAAGATGGATCCAAAGGTATTATAGGTCAGAATTGATAATATTTTATTTATGATAGACTACGTTTGGGTGGATTTTCCTGTGTTTTTGTGTATTTCTTTGTGTAAACAGAGAACGACCATTTTGGGGATTTCAAAGGCATTAATGGTCCCTTCTATTGCAGAATAGATGGCCACCATCCCTACAGATGTTACACCATGATTGGTTAACACTCGTAGGGTCTTGAATGGATAGAGGCCACAATCCACAGAGCCTGAGAGGGAAAACAAATAGACAAGTGCCGATTGGCTAAAACACCATAGTGTGATAGAGACAGAGGCAAGCCCTGCTGTGAAAGAGAGAAAATAGAGACAAAGTGAGAGGGAGAGTTTGTGTACTTAGAGAGACTTGAGAGATTCAAGTAAACTCCTGATGTTTTGTATCTGTTGTGTTGAGACTCAAATTGAGCTCATTTTTTGTAAAACTCTGCTCTTGAAGACATAATAGGGAGGTCACCACTGAAGGCTGGACCAAGAGATGTAGCCCAAGAGTTTTGGGTGAACTCCTTGATTAT
Organism: Pinus taeda; assembly: GCA_000404065.3. Lineage (NCBI taxonomy): Eukaryota > Viridiplantae > Streptophyta > Pinopsida > Pinales > Pinaceae > Pinus > Pinus taeda. The sequence goes on along the minus strand of APFE030668499.1, from coordinate 33,070 downwards.
CTTGTTGTGTTATGTGTGTGTGTCTGTTATGTTTCTTTAACTACTTCATTATCTATATTATTCGTAATCTTATCGATCAATTGCACTAATTAATATAGGCAAATCCATGCACATGAGTCTATAATACCTTAATATTAGTCTAAGATCTCATTTTTAGATCAAGTGCTATCAGAGCTTTAGGTTTTCTAAGGTTAGATAAGCTTGTGCTAGATTGTTGAATGCTAACTAGGTCAAAGCTCAAAGTAGGAGAAGGACAACTTGTTGAGGCTAATCTAGAGATTGGAAGAGTCTACTCTCAGAGGAGAATGGCTGAAGAAGTCCCATTGGAACCAGAATCTCAACTCATGCAAAATTTCATGACCATGAGAGCCATGGTGGAAGAGATGTATCGAGAATTCAAGAAGGGTGGAGGTGAAAGCACTTCAACACCCAAACAAGACAAGGGAGGAGAGGAACCTTCTCTAGATGCCCCAGAGGGCAAAGGGAAAGGGGGAAAGCTTCCTCCATTATCTCCTCCACCATCACCTCCATCATCCTCATCTCCTAGCCTTGAAAAGAAAAAGAAGAAAAAAACTTTTATTAAATTAGATGTAAAGTTTGATTTCAAAATCTATGAGGGAGAATTAAATGAAAAAAAGCTAGATAACTAGATTAGATAGATTGATCTATATTGCAAGGTGTAGAACATTGATTCAGAGAGGAGAAAGATTCAACTAGCTAGCCTTCGCCTTAGAGGAACTCCACTAGTGTGGTGGGAAGGAAAGACACAAGCTGATTTGAAGAAGCATGGTAAAATTCTTTCTACCAAGAATGAATTTGTTTCTGCCATTAAAAAACAATTCTATCCTCTAGATTATATGCAACAAGCAATGATGAGTTGGAAAACTCTTCACCAATTAAAGGGGTAAAGTGTACAAAGCTATACCCAGGAATTTAGAAAAGGAGCATTAACTCTAGCCATTTCTCTAGACTCACCTGAAACTTTGTTGAAGTATATAGGTGGTCTACATAGATATTTGAAGCACACCATTCTCATGTTTATCCCCACTAGCCTAGATGATGTATCAGTTTAGGCTACACATCTAGAGGCTAGAGGAAAGTATGTGAACCCAGAGACTTGGGGATCATCAAAACCCTCTACAAGTAAGAGCAAGGAAATGAGGAAGTATAAATGGAAGGAGAGGAACACAAACCCTGTATAGAGGGACAAACCTTCATGCACTAACTACAAGAAGGATGGACATGATGATGAACACTGTTGGTCTTTGCATCCATAGCTAAAACCCAAGAAGTTCGGTGGTAAGAAGAAGAAGATTGTTGCTGCTCTTCAGAAAGACTTGGGGTCAGACTCAGGTGATGAAACAATAGTCATAGTAACAGGTATAAAAGGTTATCTACTTTAGAGAATGCAGAGACCAAGAAGTAGGTATAGGAGTTGCTCAATAAAGGGTTCATAAGACCAAGCACATCACCATGTGGATCTCCAATCGTTATAGTGAGAAAGAAATATGGTTTGTGGAGGATGTGCATTGATTAGAGAGAACTAAATAAAATAACAATCAAGAATCATTATCCTCTTCCTCGCATTGGTGATCTATTAGACCAACTAAAAGAAGTAGTTTACTTTTCCAAGTTGGACTAGCGTGGTGGCTATCATCAGGTTAGATTTGTAGAAAAAGATACATGGAAGACTGCTTTTAGGACAAAGCAAGGGCTATATGAATGGCTAGTTATGCCTTTTGGCTTAACTAATTCTCCTGCCACTTTCATGAGAGTTATGAATGATGTACTCCGACCTTTTATTGATGATTTTGTAATTGTATATTTAGATGACATTCTTGTTTTCAGTAAAACATGGGAAGAACATTTGAAGCATCTAAACGAGACTTGAGATATTTTGAAAAGAGAAAATCTCTATGTGAAGTTACCAAAATGTGAATTTGGAAAAACATCTTTAAGTTATTTGGGTCATATTGTAGGCTGTGGTGAATTGAAGATAGATCCCTCTAAGTTTGAACTCATGCGAGCTGGCCTAAACCCAAATCTACTATAGAAGTTAAGAGTTTCCCAGCAGCAACACAACATTGGAGAACGTTTATTTCTAACCTTTCCTTGATTGCAACTCCCTTACATGCTTTAACAATATTGAAAAAGGTGTTTCACTGTGGAGGCAAACAGCAGAAAGCCTTTGACACCTTGAAAGAAAAAAATAGTACAGAACTAGTACTAGCACTACGGATATTCAACGAGCATTTGAGATTAAAATAGATACCAGTGACTATGCCATGGGAGCAGTGTTGATGAAACATGGTAAACCCATATGTTATCATTCTAAGACATTTACTTCTGCATTAGTTAATTATCTCACATATGATAAAGAATTGTATGCATTACTACAGAGTGTGAAAAAGTGAAAACATGACCTAATGGGCAAAGAAACAACTGTACATGCAGATCATCAACCACTTCAATATTTACACTCACAAACTAAATTACAACAATCAAGACACTATAGCTGGATGGGTTTTATACAGTAGCTTCATCTTGTCATCAGATATAAGAAGGGAATACACAATAAGTTTGTAGATATGCTATCAAGAACAATTGTAAATGTAGATACTATACTTAAGCATAACTCAGTATTGCATGGAAGCTACGTTGAACAATATGCTCAAGATGTAGATTTTAAATATGTATATGCAACTTTATGTCATGGCAAACAAGTAGAAGAATTGGATTATCATGTTAAGGACCAACTCTTATATCATTTGGGTAGGTTATGCATTCCTCAAACTAAAAGATTTAACATAATTCGAGAAGCACATACTTCTCTAATATTAGGTCATTTTGGTGTAAGTAAAATAGTTGCACAGTTGCAAAGGTTTTGTTATTGGCCAAGAATTCCTGAAACAATTTCTAGATACATTAATGGGTGTACCATGTGTGCTACAAGCAAGCCCAGTAATAGAAAATTAGGTTTGTACACTCCACTTCTAGTTCCTTCTCGTCCTTGGGAAAGTGTTTCCATGGACTTTGTTGGGGGATTAGCCAAATCTAGAAAAGGTCATGATCATTTAGATGTTATTGTGGACAGGTTCAACAAAATGTTTATTTTAATACCTTGTAACAAGTAGATTATAGCTGAACAAACAACGAAGTAGTTCTTTCAGCATGTATGGCTTCATTTTGGGTTAGCCACTTCCATTTTACCTAATCGAGATTCCTAATTTTTTGGAAAGTTTTGGTCAAGTCTATGGAATTTTATGGACACTAGATTGAAGAAGAGCACAGCATTTCATCCACAAATAGATGGCCAAATAGAGGTGGTCAACAGGACAATCATCCAGTTGCTCAAGGGCTATTTCAGGAAGCATCGCAAGCATTGGGATGAACATTTGTGTTATGTGAAACATGCTTACAACCATGCCAAGCACTCTTCTACACATAGATCTCCTTTTGAGACCTATTTTGGTTTTTCACCAAAGACTCCCTTGGATTTTGTCTTTAGTAAAGACATAGTAGTTGATGGACACAATGATGTGGACAAAGCAACCAAGTTCATTGAATAGATCCAAGAAATTCACCAGGAAGCGCAGGAATAGCTTGCAAGAAGCGAGGCCAAGTACAAGGCAAGGCATGACAAGCATCGTATTGAGCATAGCTTCCAAGTTTGTGATCAAGACTGGTTGTGCATAAGCAAAGACAAAATTGAAGCTGAAGTTAAGAAGCTAAAGCCAATAAGGTATGGGCTTTTCAAGATACTTCAAAAAATTGGTGAAAACGCTTTTTGCCTTGATTTTCTAGCCTATGCGCATATCTATTCAGTCATTAATGTAGAAAACTTGAGACTATAAGAACCTTCATTGATTGAATATCCTAAAGTGCAAAGTCAGTTACCTTCTATTGATGATTTCCTGCCTAAATATCTCAATGAGTTACAGGAAGAAATAGTTCTGGACATGAAGGTGAGAACTACACACAGAGGGGATGTTGAGTACCTGAGAATTAGACTCAAAGGTTCAAAACCAATGAGTGTAAGATGGATAGAGATTGGAGAAGTGACGAAGTTGTATCCTCACTTGATCGATTGTTAAAAACAGACTTTTGGTCATCTAAAAGCTTTTTCAGTGGGAAGGTGTGATCCAAAATGGATCCTAAAAACCCTCTAAGTCTTCAAAAATCGAAAACTATCACAGAGAATGAACCTTTAGAAATGGCAGAAAACACTATCGGAAGTGAAAAACATGAAGAAACATTGAAAAATAGAGCCTATCGGAGGTCAAAATAACAGTGCACAGGAGCCGTCGGATCTGGCCGATCAATGGTCTAGATCTAATTGGCATATCACAGTCGTAGGTGGCAACTAGAGTCCATTGGAAGTCACTTTATAAGAAATTACAATTACGATTGGCACAATTAAATGAGAGTCATTGATCTATGTGTGCGTATCAATGGTCTAGATCTACTTGCGTGATCGCATCGCCAATACACACGCAATAGGACTACCAGGGCCCGAGGACTATGCGATATGCAATCGCAATATATCACATCACAAAATTGCATCATGACAATACAGAGGAGCAGGGGCCAATACATATGTGACTTGCGATAAAGCCGGACCCAACAGATCTTGTGGGTAGAAATATATATCTTTTCAGTTCCGTAAAAAGGATTTTTTCAATGTAAATTCTTGTTTTCGTTAAATAAACAAAAATCAAAGGAAATGTAAATGGAGTGATGAAGCCAGACTTAAAAGTGTTTATATATGCAACAACATATATTTTGAGTTCTGACCAAGCCCATAAAGTAGCCGCCACATGGCGAGGTTCCAGAGAGAGAAAACAACCCTTTTCGGGCAAGTAATCCCCGTATGCGTATGCCACCCGAAAGTAATAATAACCGTTGGATCAACGATGACTTGCAACAACACCCAAACACAGATTTGAAGGGATTATAGGGCAGAATTGATAATATTTTAGGTCCAATAGATCGCGTTTGGGCAGATTTTTCCGTGTTTTTGTGTATTTCTATATGTAAGCAGAGAACGACCATTTTGTGGATTTCAAAGGTGTCGATGGTCCCTTCCATTTCAAGATAGGTGGCCACTGTCCCTGAAGACGTTACACCATAATTGGTTAATGCTCATAGGGGGTTTGAATGGACAGAGGCTGGAAGCCGGAGAGCCCAAGAGGGAAAACGAATAGACAAGTGTTGATTGGTTTAAAAGCCATAGAATGATAGAGACAGAGGCAAGCAATGCCGAGACAGAGAGGAAACAGAGACATAGAGAGAGGGAGAGCTTGTGTACTCAGAGAGACTTGAGGGATTCAGTTAAACTCCTGCTGTTTTGTATCTATTGTGTTTAGACTGAAATTGAGCTCATCTTTTGTAAAACTCTACTCTTGAAGACACAATAGAGAGGTCACCACTGCAGGGTGGACCAGGAGACGTAGCCCGGGAGTTTTGGGTGAAATCCTTGATTATCTTGCTATGTTATGTGTGTGTGTCTGTTATGTGTCTTTAACTGATTCATTGTCTACATTATTCACAATCTTATCAATCTGTTGCACCAATTAATATAGGAAAATCCATGCACATGAGTCTGTAATACCTTAATATTAGTCTAGGATCTCATTTGCAGATCACCACATGAGTTAGAGTAGTTCATAGCATAGACTTTCCACTTAAAGGAACCTTATACATAAAAAATGGTTTGAAAACTATAATTAAATTGAGATTGTGGTATGGCTCTCAAAAATAATTTTAGGTATGTACAAAAGAAATGTATTGTTGATTTTGCTCAAACATAGGGAGAAAATTTCATATTATCAAATTGTCATTTTTTCAAATCCTAGCTTGTTCATATTTCTCAATGTCCTTTGCAGGTTTCTCCCTTTCCATATGAAGAAACTTCATATTTTATTTATATTTCAATTATCTAATTAACTTTTTTTTTCGTTCATGTTAATTTGAATAAAAATGTATCCAAATTTGTAGGATCCTAATTCAAAATCGAGTTCAAATGTAGAACATCTGCCACCAGTTCAAAAACTTCAAAAGTTATTATTAGGAGAAGCATACTACAAGAAGTTGGTAGATGAAAATGGACAACCACTTTACCCTACCAATTGTAACATGCCATCTTTCAACCACAATCCTGGGTCAACGATGGTAAAATTGTTTGGTATAATGTAACTTCAGCAAATCAATTTCATTGTGCTTACTAATATAATTGATGTAATAATTTTCTATACTGTTTGAAATTAGGAATCTAGTGATGATGAGAAACTTACCTACCATCTTCTGGGCACCCCATATTCTCAGATAGGAAGCATAGAAAGAATGGTTGAATCAACCACCTGTTCAATTCCCACTACATGCATATTCACAAACTAGGAATTACTACAACAATAATAGTTCTTCATCAAATATCTACAGTGATTACACATTCAATAATGATGAGTTAGGGGATGGTTCTTGCAACAATGATATGTTTTTTAAAATCTTCAAATCTTCTTCCAAGACCCCTTTGTTTGGACCTAGTGGCAAATCAAAGTCTACCCATCCAGGGACAATGATGTTATTGTACAACTTGAAAACAAATTTGGTCATGTTGAATACATGTATCTTGGGAATATTGAGGTAATTGGCCACAAATAAGTCCCTAATATTTTGAGAAATTTTGTCACAAAATGAACATTAAAAATGGTCAATTTTATGAATGTTAAATATTGACATTGTACAATTATGTTTCCCACTAACTACAATTTATTCAAAGATAAGGTTCATCCTAGTGATATTGTATTTCCCAATAGCTACAAAGAGGAAAAGTGGTCGTTAAAAATGTTGGGTGTTGACCACATATCATATCATGCATGGCTGAATGATTGTATCCTATATATAGGGCAATATGGAGACAAAGAGATATATTTAAATGTAGGAATGAAAGTCACCATAAATAAAAAATGGGTAGATCACAGTTTCCTCCTTATAAAATACTAATGCACATGCATATAATCCCAAGGATTCAATGACTCTTTCATTGCAAAGAATTAGCTTTGGTGTAGGGATGTCATGCATTGCACAGAAGTGAGTTGGGGTTTACATATATCCCAACAAATTCAATAGTGATGAAGCATATAAAGGATACATGGGCAGAAAAATTCAAGGATTAAGTACGAAGTCTATGACTCGGCATAACCATTGATGGTTCAAGACATTTTCCCTCCAAAATACGAACTATTATATTTTCAATACAAGAAAAAATGTCATTGGTGAGGGTCATGCCTATGACGAATCCTTAAATTCTGTCACCAATGTCACATATGGTGACGATCTTTAAAGAAATGTTGTTGTAAGTGTATATAGTGATGGTTATTTAAGGTTTGTCACCAAGGCCATTTTCAATGACTCTTTTGGTGAGATCCGTTAAAGGCCCTTCACTAATTCTCTCTTTCGTGACACTTTTGGTGAGGGTCGTTAAAGGCCATCAATAATTATCTCTTTGGTGACACTTCTAGTGACGATATTTTATTGACTGTCACCAATAATATTTTTGGTTACTTTTGGTGACAGTCAATAAATTTCCATCAACATTCATTATTCCAATGAATTTTTGATGATGCTTCATGCTTGTGATAGACCTTTAAGGTCCATCACCAATGTTGCATATGGTGACGATCTTCAAAAAATCATTGTTGTAAGTGTATATAGTGATAATCCTCTAAGGTTTGTGACCAAAACCATTTTGAATGACAATTTTGGTGAGGGTCATTAATGGCCCATGAATAATTCTCTCTTTGGTGACACTTTTGGTGAGAGTTGTTACGGGCCCATCACTAATTCTCTCTTTTGTGACATTTCTAGTGACGATATTTTAATGACCCTCACCAATTCTCTTTTTGGTTACTTTTGGTGACAGTAAAAAAATGTTCATCATCATTGATCATTCCAATGAGTTTTGATGACGCTATGTACCTGTTACTATATGTTTTGTCAAAAGATAACAATTTAAGACCATTATTGTGGAGTCTTTTTCAGTATGTGTCCAAGGTCATAGTAATTATAATAGTAAGACAATTTGTTAAGAAGTAATTAGTGTGTATAATTTCCCTCAAGTCATAAGAATATAGATTTCCTATGAGTCAACACATGATTCATCTCTGTTAAGTTTATTATCTAGAAAATTTCCTTTAAATAAAGTTACATTAGTGTTTGTAGTAACTATATTATTTAATACATAATCAAGCTCTATCAATTCTATCAATGAAAGAGACTTAGCACTCCTCAACACTCATGGCACACCTTAACATGCTTTGGAACAATACATTGACATTCCTTTGCACCTCGCATGTCTTGGAAAATCTTTGTACTTGGAACATCTTTTTACCTAGAACATCCTGCCATGAGTAGGACACTCAAGCACATGTTGGCATGCCCTAGCATAACATGAAACCCCTTATCATGTGTTGGCATGTCCTTTAGTCCCTAACATGCACTGCACACCTTAGCATAATATTGCATTGACAAACATTAGTACTTGGCTCACATTGGCACTTGTCATGTATTGGAACATATTATTACTATCCCTGGCATGTCCCTTTTGAAAAAGATAAAAGCATGACTTATTTACCCTCTCATGTGTTCATTTCCTTTCATTTTAGCTTGGTTATTCCTTTTGTTTCCTTGAAACTCCTTGACGCATATTGGCATACTCTCGCACCATGCACATTCTAGCATGTATTAGTACCTGTCATGCCTTGGCACTATTTGGCACATTTTAGCACAACCTGAAACTACCTAGCGCACTCTAGCACTTCTTGAAATTCCCTAATATTTCTTGGCATTCCTTACCCATGCTTAGCATACCTTGTCACTCCCTCCTTTGTATGACAGCTAGTGCTCATTGACGCTCCTTACACGCCATCATATTCATTCACTTCCATGCATTTTGACCTAGTGCTCCCCTGTGTTGTCCTAGTACTCCCTAACACTCATTAGCATGCATTGGCACTCTCTAGCGCAGCTTAACACTCTTCGATATGCCCTACCACTTTATAGCATGCATCACACTCCCTAACGCACATTGGCACTTGGCACGTGTTGGCACTTGGCAAGTCTTAACATGTTTGGCATGTGTTGTGATGACCTCGTATGTTTTGGCATGGTTTAATATTAAAGTTATTTTAGATAAATTATTGGAAACTAGATGAGAAGAAACAAATGAAGATTTGATGCTTATAATGCATTGACACTTAGCACTTGGCACCTATTGGCACCTAGTGTTGGTGTGCCTAGCATGCCCCTGAAGGAAAAGGTAATTTGATTACTTATTAACCCTATTACGTGCTCATTTCCTCATAGTTTAACTTGTTCCTCCCTTTTTTCACCTTGACAGTCCATGGCATGCATTGCCACACCCTTGTACATCTTGACATGCCTTAGAACTTGGCACATCTTAGCTTGTTTGACATGTCTTCGTACTATCTGGCACATCTTAGCATTGCCTAGCATTCCATAACACAACTTGGCAGTCATGACCTCACAACTAGCATTATATTTTTCCATGACTTGGGAACCTTAGATTCACTAGAACACCTTGGGACTCGCTAGTTGTCATGCCCTCTAGTATCCTCCACAATGACCCAAGCTGATGAGTGGATCGACGAAGGTAATCATATACCATGATTTTAGTTTGGTAGCTAGCCCTACCAAATAAAAGAGGGCTCTCTCTATGAAATCAAAACCAAGATATGAATGGAATGTAAAGGATTTTAGGCTAGATAGCAATGCTCATGTGGGTTTTGGAAAATTTAGTGTTTTGTTGCTGGATAAGGGAGAAAAACTAGGTAGCTAGGTTAGAGGATCAAAGGGTTACAACAGAAAATATATAAGGGAGCAAGGTAGCATTACTTTTTTGATGTATATTAGGTTTTTTTGGTGTATTCTAGTGTTTATAGGAAGAAAAAGGTCTTAATTATCATGAAACATGAATTCATTAAGAAAGAATGAAAGTAACACATAATGATTTTTCCATCAAAACAAAACTTTATGGAAATAATTTTGTTTATAAACTGAAAGGAAAACCATTGAAGAATTGATGAATGGAAGGCGAAGATGAATATTCTTCATATAAAGCTATAACAAAGAAAAATTAATGTCACAAACTTACTACGCATGAATTCCTAGATAATAGTTGCAAACCGTGTCCTTTGATTTCCAGAAAATGTCCAAGTACAAGGTACAACAGTTCTCTCCTCTAAAATCCAACCTATTCTATCACTGAGAAACTGATACATAAATACCAAAACAACATCTCCCCACTCTCAGCGGTCAATTTGATGACTCTAGGAATTGTTCCATGAGGTGTTCTAACCAAATCCTAATGTCTAGGGAAGTTAAAAACAACTTCTACAATTAACTTTGACTCCAACCTCTCTCATAAATGAGGTCAAACTTACATCAAAAAAAACTGCAAAGACTAATCACCTATTATTTACATTTAATTTCACCCCTCACATTCATCTACTTCACTCTTTTGACTTTGACCAAAGTCAAACTAGGAATTACAAAAAATTACATAGTGAAAATTTTCGTAAAATCTCATAAATTTCTAGGTGTGTAGCAAGCTACTGGAGGCCACTTTTGAGTGCCTTTCTGAAGTCCAAATCTAGATTTGAAGCATTTTATAGAAACCTGGGAGCATTTGTATGTCTTTAGAGTATTTTTTCATGCAAAATGACCCATTTTCGGCTGAGATATGGCCATTCTCCGAAGGCATCTCCAGGTGCACAGTGAAATGGAAAAGGAGGGGCAGGGAGGTGATTTTTGGCTTCTTTGTAAATTTCTCAAAAAATGAGGTCAAGACAAGGAAAGTGGGAAAATTGGTTTTGAGAGGGGTTCATAATATTTCCAAAAAAAATTAGTTTCAATCATTTAGATCCCCGACGAAGAAGCGCAATGTGAGCTCGTTGCGTTCATAGAATTGCCAAAAATTTGTAAGTCTCCACTAGTGTTCACCCAGAATTTTTTTTTTCTCAAAATCCTCCCATATATTTTCTAGAGATTCTTTATGAAGTATGTTATGCAATCATGGATGCATCAAAAAGAAAATCTAACTTACCCTTCTCCTCTTGGCTGATTAGGGTTTCCTTGAGTTTTTCTTTCAACTACTTGATTTTGACCATGGCAACCTGATTCCTCATGTAATAATGGATGGCCCTTTTCTTTTGCAGTTTGTTATCCCTGTTGGCCTTTTCAAGGAGCTTCTCATGGTGGAAATTGACTTTGTCAAGCCGAAACTCCATGTGCTCATTTATTTCCATTGCAATCCTCTCTTCAAAGGTCAATTCTTCCATTGGTGACTTTTGTTCCCTTTCCCTCTGAAGTGCCTTCCTAAGACCCATTGCCCTTGGTCTCTTCCTTGCTACATGTCCTTCATGTTACTCAGTGTCCTCATGGACCACCACTACCATTCCTTTCATCTCTTGTTTCTTAGCCGTGAATTTCTCTTTCTCCATGACTAGTTGTTTTGCCTTAAGTTGACTGTTTTCTTTCTCAAGAAATGAAATGATGAATTTGGCACTTTCCAAATTGTCCTTCAGCTCCATGATCTAAGAATCCTTCTCTTTGATGAATTGTTGAAAATTTTGATGCTCATCATGTGCCTCCAAGTCAACTAGGTCAAAGTCATTCTCAACAGGCTCCTCATCATGCAAAGAAGCCTCATGATGTGATGGTGATCCTTGTTCTGCTGATGTAGTAGGATTGGCCCCTTCCACAATTTTAAGACAACTCACAGGGCTTTTGCCTCTCTAATATTTCTTTTTCACCTCATGCCTAGGTGCCTCGGAAACCTCATCATGTTTTCTTCATGACCCCACCTCCATGGGTTGTACTGACTTGGTTTGGTATTGGCTTGGTGAAGTGTTTATATGCATTTTCAAGGTTGCCTCAATGAAGGTGTCCCATGCCATGTTCTTCTATTTCAACTGATGGAATACTATACCCTTTATCAATATATGGTGTAATAGGTTTGGATAATGCACTTTTCCTTTCAATTGCACCCTTTTAGACATTTTGGTTCGGCTCATATACGAGTAGCTCGAGAAATTTAGAGACTTCGCAGTTGTAAAGTGCATGAGCAGTCTTATGTGGTATTGATATAACCTAGAAATCTACCCTTACATGTGAATAAGTTAATGACATCCTTCATCAATATTGCATATCTCTCCAACAATTATCTAAATGGGAAAGCATGTCAGTGACCTCCTTTGTATTTTGATTTCACGTAGGGTTTTTACTCTTAGCCCTAGACACATTCCTTAGCATGCATTGGAACACCTTGACACTTGGAACATATTTGTATGCTTCCCTAGCACTATAGCATGCCTTGGAAATAGTGCATAGAATACCTTATCACTCCCTCCTTAGCACACCTGGAACTCATTGACTGTAATGTTCCAAACTAGGAAAAATAGTATTATGCAAAGCTAACAATAAAAATAACACCATAAAATGAAATCAAATCATCACACCACAAAATTGTCTAGCATGTGTTAGCATTCCTTTTCATTCCTTAGCATGATCTAGTGCTCCTTAGATATCATTCCCTCACTACTAACCTTACATTCTTTGCAACATGGGAACCGAACAAAATCCTACTTCAACTATAATTACAATTACTACACCTAGGCTATTCCTTGTTCACCTAAGAACCTCCTATAACACATCTTAGGCTACTGATGTATAATATCAACTTATCCAACTTAACAAGTTACAAAGACAAGGCTAACATCCAACTGTGGTTATAAATTTAAACATCTATGAAACAAATTTTACATCTTGACATGTCATAACATCTGGAATACCTAATAATCCCTTGGCACTATGTAACACTTGTTAGCATCCCCTGCATTTCTTGGCATTTTTTGGAACTCCCTAGCACTCCTTGACACTTAGCACACCTCTTAGTCTCTATCTAACACTCTTTGTCACATTATTATTCATTCATTTCCATGCATTTGAAACTACTGCTCCCTTGTGTTTCCCTAAAACATGGCCCTAAAACTCCCTAGCATGTGTTGGCGCCACACCTTGGCGCTTGGAATTTCTTGGCATGCCTAAAATGCCTTGGAACTGTATATCATGTTTTAGGACTTCCTGGCATTCCCTGGAACACCTTGGCACTCCCTAGTTGTCATGCCCTCATAGATAGCCTTACTTTTTTTGCGACTTGGGAACCCAACCAAGTCATTGACAAAACAATGTTGTTCCCAACCCAAATTCTCCCTTTTTTGAAACTACTTTGTACACGCCTTATCACAACCATAGGATTGTCTCCAACAAGTCCTATTCTAAACTTATCCTAACACACTTCGTCCTTGGGGCACCTATAATTCGTGGACACTCCTTGGCACACTACACTCTTATTTGTTCATTTCCAAGCATTTTGACCTAGTTCTCCTTTGTGATGCCTTGGCACTAGCTAGTATACCTTTTTTTCTCCCTCCTTAGCACACCTAGAACTTGCTGAAAATTCATTTCCATGTATTTGAAATGATTTCTCCGTTTTTTTTCCATGGCACTTGGCCCTCACACTCCCTAGCATGCATGGATAAAATATTTGCAAAATTTGTCCATATCATACTATCTAGGATTTGGTTTTTGACTAACTAAAAATGTGATAACTGAAGAGGTAATGATGGGATATGATTTAAAAATCCTCAAAATGCATTATCCAAATAAATTTTAGGTGAACCATTCCAAGTTGGAGGTCCACCAAGTAGAATTTCAAAACGTTCTAGAACCTTGCCAACAATTATGGCCTAGCGAAATTGTGAAAAAATGGTCTAGAAGTGGCACCTGTAACTCCAAGGCAATAATTTTCGTGTAAAAAATGAGAGAGGCTTTTGTTTTCGGGTATGTTTCAAACAGAAACCTTCTCCCATTTTCAAATATATTTTCCCATCTTTTGAGAATCCAAGCTTGAAGTTGGTCACACGGAAACGCAACAAATCCTCGCAAAAGTGCAACAAATAGTTGACTTGACATTTTGATGAATTGAATGAGGTTTTGAGTGTTGATGAAGACATGTGAAGAAACCTGGAGATGTACAATACACTGTGGAGCCTCTAAAAAATGCAAAAACATCATTTTAGCCTCTTCAAACTTGATTCCAAAATTGACACTCCAGAAGCACAACAAAAAGAGTAGCAAGGAATACAAGACCATATCTCTTTAACCATAACACCAATGCAAAAAATGAAGGAATTTATTGTGCTTGGTTCCATGGTTAACAAAATCCCCCTTTGGGTTTCAAAAATTCATCTCCATTTGGTCATAAATATCTTTTGAAAATGATGATAAAACCAAAGTCAAAAGCGCAACGACTCTCTTGTAGCACTTGTATTTTTGGAATATATCCCAGAAGGTAAATCCAAATGGGCTGAAATGTTTACATAAAGTTAATACCTTCATAATTCACGTCCACAAATAATTTTAACGCAATTAGAGTCACAAATCTCTATAAAATAGCAAAATGGTTGCGGAAGAGGATGGCTCATTTCTTAAAAACCATGCATCATTTTGAGCTGAAATTGAGTGGGTGTTTTCATTTCATCCCCATTCATCTCCTGTAAAAGTTTCATGACAAACAGGTGTGACGTTTAAGACATATGAAGAGAACATGGCGGCTAGGTAAAAGTACAACTCAAAATAGAAGCAACTTAGGGGAAGGGAATGAGAGGGAAGGGAGGTAGGATAAATTATGGGAAGAATATGGGGGATAGGTATGGGTGTTAGAATAATGCTAGAAGTGAAATTTCTGAAAAATAGTGATAAAAACAGGGGAAAAAGGTCAAAAAATAGACACAGGGTAAAAGCGCAACGGATTTCTAGGGTTTTGGGTAAAATAAGGAAATGAAAGGATTTTTATGAGGGGAATGATGGAGAATGGTCAGTGAAGGATGGTGAAGGAGGTATAATCCTAAAATGAAGGCATTTGTCTCCTGAATGAGGATATTAATCTTAGGCTACTCATTCAACCGTGGTCTTAAAATTAAACAACTAAGCAAAAAAATTTACATCTTGACATGTGATAACGTCTAGCATGCCTAATAATCCCTTGGCACTATGTAGCATATGTTATCATCCCATGCATGTATTGGCATGCTTTGGCACTCCCCAGCACTCCCTAACATTTAGCACACCTCGTACTCACTATCTAACCCGCTTATTCATTCATTTCCATGCATTTGAAACTATTGCACCCTTATGTTTCCCTGGAACTAGGCCCTAACACTCCCTAGCATGCATTAGCGCCACACCCTGGTGCATAGAACTTCTTGGCAAGCCTTAGAACTTGGCATGTATTGGCATGAATTATCACTTGGCATGTCTTTGCATGCCTAAAATTCCTTGGAAATGTCTAGCATGTGTTAGTACTTCCTGGCATTCCTTGGAACACCTTGACACTCCCAACCAAGTCATTGGTAAAACAATGTTATGCCCAACCCAAATTCCCCCTTTATATGAAACTAATTTGTACACAACTTATCACAACCATAGGCTTGCCTCCTACAACTCCTATTCTAAACTTATCCTAACACACTTCATCCTTGGGGCACCTAGAATTTGCTGACACTCCTTGGCACACTACACTCTTACTTGTTCATTTCCAAGAATTTTGACCTATTTCTCCCTTGTGATGCCTTGGTGCTAGCTAGTATACCTTTTCACTCCCTCCTTAGCACACCTATAACTCACTAAAAATTCATTTCCATGCATTTTAAATGAGTTATCCCTTGCTTTTTCCTAGCACTTGGCCCTCACACTCCCTAACATGCATGGATAAAATATTTACAAAATTTACCCATACCCTACTATATAGGGTTTGGTTTTTGACTAATTAAAAATGTGATAAATGAATATATTATCATGGTATATGATAGAAAAATCCTCAAACTTCATTATCCAAATATATTTTAGGTCAACCATGAAAAGTTGGAGGTCCATGAAGTTGAGTTTCAAAAAGTTCTAGAACCCTCTCAACAGTTATGATCTAGCGAAATTGTGAAACATGGGTCTCAAAGCGCCAACTGTAACTCTAAGACAATAAATTTTATGTAACAAATGACAAATGTTTTTGTTTCTGTGTATGTTTCAAAAAAAACCCTACTCCTGTTTTCAAAAATTGTTTCCCATTTGTTCAGAATCCAAGCTTGAAGTTGGTCACACAGAAACGCAACAAATCCTCACAGAAGTACACCAAATTTTTGACTTGAGATTTTGATGACTTAAATGAGGTTTCGAGTGTTGGTGAAGACCTTTTGATAAACTTGGAGATTTCAAATACACCCTAGAGCCTTTAAATCATTCAAAAACATCATTTTAGCCTCTTCAAACTTGTTTCCAAAACTGACTGTCGAGAAGCGCAATGAAAAGAGCAGCAAGGAAGACAAACTCGTATCTCTTTAACCATAATACTCGTGCCAAGTATAAAGGAGGTTATTGTGTTGGGGTAAATGTTTAACAAAAACCTTCTTTGGTATTCCAAAATTCATCTCCATTTGGTCATAAATATCTTTTGAACATGATGATAAAAACAGAGTCAAAAGCGCAGCAAGTCTCATGTAGGAGTTGTATTTTGGGCATATATCCCAAACGATAAATCCAAATGGGATGAAATTTTTACAAAAAGTTAATATCATCATAGTGCACCATGACAAAAACATTCAGGCTAATTAGGGTCACAAATCTTGACAAAATCCCAAAATGGTTGTGGATGATGATGGCTCATTTCTCAAAAAATGTGCATCATGTTGAGCTAAAATTTAGTGGGTGTTTTTATTTCATTTCCAATATGATCGTGTAACAATTTCATGGCAAATGGTTGAGGATTAAGAGATATTATGAAAAAAGATTGACTAGGTAAAAGCACATTGCAAAAGAGGAACAACTGAGGGGAAGGTAATGAGAGGGAAGGGAGGTAGAAAAAATGATGGGAAAGATATGGGGGATAGGTATGTGTGTTAGGAAAATACTAGAAGTGAAATTTATCAAAAATAGAGACAAAAAGGGGAGAAAAACATAAAAGCACATACCTACGGTAAAAGCACAATAGATTTATATGGTTTTTTGGTAAAATAAGGAAATTAAAGGATTTTGATGAGGGCAATGATGGAGAATGGTCAGTGAGTGATGATGAAGGAGGTATAAGATTAAAATGAAGGCCTTTGACTCATGAATGAAGTTAAGAATCTTAGGCTACTCATGTATAATTTCAACTTATCCAATTAACAAGTTACGAAGACAAGGCTCACATCCAACCGTGGTTGTAAACTTAAATAACTTAGAAACCAATTTGACAGCATGACATGCCATAGCATCTGGCATGCCTAATTTTCCCTTGGCACTATGTAGCATGTTTTAGAATCCCCTGCATTTCCTGGAATGCTTTGGCATTCACTAGTACTCCATTACACTTAACACACCTTGTAATCGCTAGATAACACTCTTTGTCACACTATTATTCATTCATTTCCATGCATTTGAAACTATTTCCTCCTTTTGTTTCCTTGGAACATGTCCCTAACACTCCCTAGCATTTGTTGGTGCCACAACCTAGCACTTGGAGCTTCTTGGGATGCCTTAGCACCTGGCATGTCTTAGGTTGCCTAAAATGCATTGGAACTATCTAGCATGTGTTATTATTTCCTGGCATTCCTTGGAACACCATGGAATTCCCTAGCTATCATGCCCTCATAGATAGCCTTACTTTTTTTACGACTTGGGAACCCAACGAAGTCATTGAAAAAACAATGTTGTGCCCAACCAAAATTCTCCCTTTGTTTGAAACTACTTTGTACATACCTTATCATAACCATAGGCTTACCTCCTGCAAGTTCTATTCTGAACTTACCCTAACACACTTCATCCTTGGGGCACCTAGAATTCTCTAACACTCCTTGGCACACTTCACTCTTATTTGTTCATTTCCAAGAATGTTTCCCTAGTATACCTTTTCACTGACTAGTATGCCTTTTTACTTCCTCCTTAACACACCTAAAAATCACTTACAATTCATTTCCATTCATTTGAAATAGTAATCCCTTGTGTTTCCCTGGTACTTGGTCCTCACACTCCCTAGCATGCATCGATAAAATATTTACAAAATCTGCCCATATCCTACTATTTAGGCTTTGCTTTTTGACTAACTAAAACCTTTATAACTGAAGAGATAATCATGGGATATGATATCAAAGTCCTCAAAATTCATTATCCAAATATATTTGAGGTCAACCATGACATGTTGGAGGTCCACGAAGTCGAATTTCAAAAATGGGTCTCAAAGTGCCACATTTAACTCCAAGTCAATAACTTTTGTCTAACAATTGAGAGAGGCTTTTGTTTTCGGGTATGTTTCAAACGAAAACCTTCTCCCATTTTAGAAAATACTTTCCCATTTCTTCAGAATCCAAGCTTTAATTTGGTCACACATAAAGATAAAAAATCCTAACAGAAGTGCAACAAATATTTGACTTGACACTCTTTGGTACACATCACTCTTATTTGTTGATTTCCAAGCATTTTGACCTAGTTCTCCCTTATGATTGCTTGGCACTGGCTAGCATACCTTTTCACTCCCTCCTTAGCACACCTTGAACTCACTGAAAATTCATTTGAATGCATTTGAAATGAGTTTTCCCTTGTGTTTCCTTGGCACTTAGCCCTCACACTCCCTAGCATGCATGCATAAAATATTTACAAAATTTTCCCATATCCTACTATCTAGGGTTTTCTTTTTGACTAACTAAAAATGTGATAACTGAAGAGCTAACATGGGATATGATAGAAAAATACTCAAACATTATTATCCAAATAGATTTGAGGTCAGCCATATCAAGTTAGAGGTCCACCAAGTCAAATTTCACAAAGTTCTAGAACCCTATCAGCAATGATGGCCTAGGGAAATTGTGGACAATGGGTCTCAAAGTGCCACCTGTAACTCCAAGACAATGAATATTGTGTAACAAATGAGAGGGAATTTTTTTTTTTGCTATGTTATGAACAAAAAAATCCTCCTATTTTAAAAAATACTTTCCCATTTGTCCAGAATCCAAGCTTGAACTTGGTCAGACAAAAATGCAACAAATCCTTGCAGAAGAGAATCAATTACTTAACTTGACATTTTTATGACTTGAATGAGGTTTTCAGTGTTGGTGAACACCTATGAAGAAACTTGGGGATGTCCACTACACCGTGGACCCTTTAAACCATGCAAAAACATCATTTTAACCTCTTCAAACATGATTCCAAAATTGACTGTCCAGAAGCGCAACAAAAAGAGCAGCAAGGAAGACAAACTCATAACTCTTTATACATAAAAACTATATAAACACTGAAGGAGGTTATTTTTCTTGGTTCCATGGTCAACCAAAACCTCCTTCAGTTTTCCAAAATTTGTCTCCATTTCGTCATAAATATATTTTGAACATGATCATAAAAACATAGTGAAAAGCTCAACAACTCTCCTATAGCAATTGAATTTTGGGCATATATACCAAAATATAAATTGACATTGGCCTAAATTTTTATAGAAAGTTAATACCATCATAATTCATCTCCACGAAAAGATTTAGCCCAATTAGTGCCACAAATCTCAAGAAAATCCCAAAATGGTTGTAGAAGAGGATCGCTAATTTCTCAAAAAACATGCATCATTTTGATTAGAAATTGAATGGGTGTTATCATTTCATTCTTGTTCATTTCATGTAACAATTTCATAGCAAATGGGTGTGAGGTTTAAGATATATGATGAGAACATGGTGAGTAGGTAAAAGCACAACGCAAAAGAGCAACAACTTAGGCGAAGGGAATGAGAGGGAAGGAGGGTAGGAAAAATTATGGGAAAAATATGGGGATAGGTATGGGTGTTAGAAGATACTAGAAGTGAAAAATTTCTCAAAATTAGAAAGAAAAAAGGGGGGAAAAGGTCAAAACATAGACCTAGGGTAAAAGTGCAGCAAATTTCTAGGGTTTTTGGTAATATAAGGAAATGAAAGGGTTTTGATGACGAGAATGATGGAGAATGGTCAATGAAGGATGATGAAGGAGGTATAAGATTAAAAAGAAGGCCTTTGACTCCTCAATGAAGCTACGAACCATGGAAAAGGGAAAGTGAAGAAAAAACCCCAGTAGTAGAGTTTTGACTCAATCTTTAAGGAAAGAAGGTGCAAGTATGATTGATAGGGTTGGACTCACCGTGATTAATTAAAAGACTCATGAAATATGGAGATGACCTACCATGATGAAATGATCTTCATTTTCAGAGTGGGAGTAGAAATCACACCTATACAATGACTCATACTCTTTACTTTATAACTTGGCATATTTTGCTAGTATAGACCAAAATTTGGCTTTTGACCTTGATTGACTTGAAAGATTAACAAATACTGATTACTATGGAACATATGACCATAACATATACCATATCAAATGTTCATCAATATCGCCAGGTTTTATGCACAACTGTCATGCTTCTATACATCGGGTACCCATATGGAATAATCCTTATTTCATCTAGTATTTAACCAAGACATAACATGCACATGATTTCAAATATATTTCTGCATCTAACTCTTCCTATGATATCTCTAAATACATGAATCCTACTCTCTAAAGAAGAGCTCTTATCTAAACATGTGTATACCTCTTTCCTTCATTTTGTCATCTACTCAACTTATTTCACGAACTGCCTCTTTCATTGAAGAAAATGTCTATGATGAGGCTCCTTCCTCAAGATGACAAAATACTTAAAATATGCCTTGATGCTGTAGCTAAACTAGTAAACGTCTTTGATGTTTGATTCCATAATATGCCATATTTTATCAACAAACTTCTAGTGGACAATAGCCTTTCCAATATTCTTCCATATATTGAAGAACCTTCTCATCCAGGATCCTTGTGATCCTTTCCTGATAGAAGACTATTTGTATAACATGCCATGCCTGCAAGATGATATCTTTGAGGTAAAAAATATTTTTCAATGTATCATCAATGAGAAATTTGGATTGTTGAAAACAAGGCAACGTCCTTGTCAAGTGATATGAAACATAAATGAGGATCCTTTAAAAGGGAAAAATGGCGGTTGTTACCATCTCCCATGGATATGCACCGTTTTTCTTGTCAAGAAAATTGGATCATTCCTTTACAACTTGGAATCAATGGGACTATTTACTCCTAGCTCCTTAAGCTTCAAAAACAAGAAACATGCTCAGTCAGGACTTAGCAGTGACAACCTCAAAATGCTAAGAATTCATTACATGTTCTAGGCATATCTCTTTTCTAGTTGTTGGTGTAAGAGGCAGTGGCATGGCAGCACCATACGAGCATGTCTTCAGTGAACAGGTTCGCAATAATCTCTAGAATAGCCATAACCCAAGTATGAATTAATTTGTAGCAAGAATTTAGGATGAAATAGAGGTTGTTAAAGCAGCTAAAAAACCTAGACTTTCTAAATCTGTAATTTTAATACCATTCTGAAACATCCTTTACTCAAAAGGAAGGGAATGAGTCCTTGCAGCTTTCCTTGTCATAATACTAACAACCTTCAATCACATTGGAATTACTTGGAGGTCAATGATCCATGTGTGGTGTGCCTTTTAAGACTAATATGGTCTTTTTTCCATTATCAAAATTTTCATTAATTACTTTAAACACCATATTAT
The DNA here is from genome assembly GCA_000404065.3 of Pinus taeda. Taxonomy (NCBI): domain Eukaryota; kingdom Viridiplantae; phylum Streptophyta; class Pinopsida; order Pinales; family Pinaceae; genus Pinus; species Pinus taeda. The sequence goes on along the minus strand of APFE030668499.1, from coordinate 11,342 downwards.
CTACTAATACATCCATAATTAATTTTATTTTCTTGCCTTAGTGTGGGTTGTAACATACAACTACAATATAGTGACTGCTTCTATAAAGCATTTTCTTGATTTCGTTTTTGGATATAATTTATGTTAATTTAGTTGTAGGATGAATCCTGTGATTCAAATTTTGATAAACATGCAACATTTTTTGCCTAAGAATACATAAACTTAAGCCATTGTACTAGTCTATAATCCTCTATAAGAGAATATAAGAGAATAGTTATTGAGAGACTATCCAAAATGTGAAAGATGCATATTGTAGATAATTCTATAAGAAGGTTTGTTTACTAGCCTCATTAAGATTTTTCCTTCCTTTATCTTTTATTCGCATAGAGAATATTTATTTCATTTTCCATGTAAAAGCTACAACATATAATGAACAATTGTGGAGGTCAAGCACATGCATTCATATATGTTTCAAGATAGCACAAATTGTTTCATGCACATGGATCTACGTGTTGCATTGATCCATAACTTTGTTTTGATAAAGATAAAGATGTCGACAACTGAAATTTAGACAGTTCTACTACAAGGATATTTTAGATTTGATAGCTGTCACATGTTTGATATTGGACAGATTGGATAGTTGTCACATGTTTGATTTTGGATAGATCACATCATTTAATCTTTCCTTGTTCATTTTTTGTTTACAATTAAAGTTTACATGCTCATAAATGCTTGAGAATAAGGATTATTGGTCATCAAGATAAAACAAACAAAAAAAAGTAGATGGAACTTACAGATAATTTTCAATATCAGATTTAAAAACAAATTAATGCTTGATAAATCTGCAATAACAATTGCTAAAATATTTAATAGGTTAAATTTTAATTCTTAAAGGAACTGGACTTGAGGTCATTAATATATCCTCATAAAAGGGTTACATCCAATATGTGTTCTCTCGAAAATTCCAACAATTAGAGGAGCCTTGGAGACACTACAGTGTGGGGATTGCATGGACACTCTGAAGAAAGGAATATACCAGCGCCTCAATCATGTTTGTCATTTAGTACAAATGTTAAATAGTGGTATTTTACACAAAATACTAAGAGGAAATTTTTTAATATAATAAAATAACTAAACTAAATCATTTTCAATGAAATTTGCAACTTACCCCTATCCTCAAATGTAAATATCTATCATTAGTAAAGTGTAGAATGGAGAATTTACATGGTTTCATAGTTGTTTAAGCCATAATTGAAAAGGTTTATGGCTATCAGCAAAAATCACACAACATTTACAAAAGATGATAAGATAGTATATATGTAGCATGATAAGACTATATATCCAGCATAGAAACAATAGACAAATAGTAACAAGAACAATGCAGTACATCTAATGTAAAGGAACATATATCTTATAGAACGATAAGAGTAATCATGTATCCAACATCTTAGCCATGATATTAATCACAATTAGGGTATCACATTCTGCATTCAACATCCTCAATTAGTCGAGATAGTAATTTCCCAATTGATTACTCTCAATCATAGATCAATTCAATGTCACTTCTCTTCCAACATATAAAAGTGTTAAGTGCATCTACTAAATACTCACATCGATTACTTCGATGCTTAAGCTTGATTTCATAATCAGAATCAACCAAGATTGATAGTGGGCACACAAAATAATATTCCTCTCCTAATTCTTCTCCATTGGGCATGACAAAATTTGGTTCAGTGTTTTTTATGTAACTTTCTGCAACCTTCACTTAACCATTAAAATATGTAAGTAAACATTTTTTTCCATTCAATCATGTATTTGAAGTTAGTAATTGTGGTTGAGGCTACAAATAAACAAATTCTTATGAGATTCCATACAATAAGAAAATAATATTACACAAGAATATAAACAAGTATAGAAATTACTTGTGTTGTTGAGTCATCAATTGGGTCATGAATATGTTGCCCTGAAGTCAATGGAGTTTTTCCTGGTGAAGCCTAGCTAGGACTTAAGGAACTCTGCTAAAAAATAGATAGATTGCATGAGATACCATGAAATTAGAAAATGAAGGATTAAGCTTCAAAAACAATGTTTCATTAATTTTGCATCCTACAATAATACAATCATGTTCATATTGGCATTGTGCTCTTAAAATCACAATCTTCAAAGATGACATACATAAACAATTAAATATTCTACATGTAATTGTTACATTGTTGGATGGTTCTTAATCAACTTAGCCCTTTTCTTTTCCCTCCTTCGTGGAAGCTTTCCATTCCATTAATTCTTTGATAGCTTCCCTTAATCTTCCTAGTTCCTTGTCTTTTTCTCTCAATTTGTCTTCTGTATTATGTAACTCCTTCTTGTAAGCACATCCTTCCCAAAACAAATCAGCTGGAGAACCCCAAAGCCAACCCCACATACATGACCCCTTCTCTGAGGCCCCAAAAATATTGAAATGGCATCTTCCTTTGATGCATATGTAGGAGACAATGAAACATTTTGTATTTATTCAATTTTTTTCTAGAAATGAGAACATTTCAACAAATGCATATAAGAAACATCATAAATATTTAAAAAAAAGAAAAAAAATAAATAGATACAGGAATAGGTTGGGAACATACTATTCTCTCTACACTAAATGATGACAATGGGGTGTTGTCCTTCTTTTTATGACATTTCATTCGCACATCAGCCCTAGTTACATGCATATCATTTTGATTGAATGCTTGATTCTAGCCACAAAAAATACAATAGTCTAGTTAAGCATATTTGCAATTAGTAATTGTAAACAAAATATAGATTTGGTTACAACTTACAAGATCATGTTCAGCTCTATAGTAACCTCTATGAACAGAAGCACGGGTCTCTTTCTCTAATTCCCTATTTTCCTTATTTACTTTTGCCTTCTCCTGCAAAAAATGGATACTTAGATTGAAGTTGATTGTGTGCAAGGATTCAAAGTCATATCTCATTTGATGATAACTTTTGTCTTTCATTTTTACCATGACTTTAGGTTCAGATCATATTCTAACAAATTCAATCCAATCGGTTTCATTTACTCCACTAGGAACATTTTCCAGCATGTCCTAATCCGTTTTGTATTTCAAATAATATTTTTTATACAAATTATATTTGTGAGTTCTGAAGCATTGAGATATGTTGGCATTATGGCACAAGTTTGGAGCTATGGCACAGGTGTTGTCCTTGATGGCAACTCCCTTTGGTAACAGATCTCAGTTCAGGCACTCAGCGATAAGAAAAACACATATATGCAGGTTAATCTAAAGAAAGACACGTATACACGCAGGTTATACGTTGAAAAAGCACGTATATGTTGGGGATCATACTTTTGGTCCATGGTAGTTAGTCCTTGGGATTTGAACCTATGTTTTGGACCATAGCATCTCGTCAGATGTGTTGATCCCTAGTTTTGAGTTCATGGTATTGAAATGTTATGGTTTTGGACCATGGTATTGAAGAAGGCCTAAGACTATAAAAGAGGAAGGAGATCATGTGGCAAAAGATTATCTGCATTACTGTTGAATATCTGATAAAGTGCTAGAGCTGGTATATTGGTAATTAGGTTGTGATGTAGATCTGGATTTGAATGAAGGAGGAAGCTTAGTGCAAAAGAAGGATAAGATCTATTCATGGGTCATAATCTTTAAGCTTGAATGATAGTACCTTTATATGATTTTGATCTGCTAGATGTGGCGCTTGCTTGATCTATAAGTCTAATGATCTGGGTTAATTAGTGATTGAATATCTGAAAGTGTGAATGATCCTTTATAGATCTGTACGCGGGTTCAGTGAAGATAAGGCGCGTATACATGCAGGTTCAGTGAGTTCATAACACGTATACGCAGGTTGTTTCATATGCAGATGCGTATGCACGCATGTTTAAGGATGACAAAGTAGCGTATATGTTTTAAAACTGTGATCTTGCTACTTCTGTTCATTGCTGCTGTGTTCTGGGTTCTGTTTTGGTGTGTGGTTACTAGTACTGTGTTTTGGGTACAACTGTCAGAAATATCCACTTGATTTAGATCTAATTAGTGAAAAGCGATTGGTTGATGGAGAATTTCTTAATGGTTGATTGATGCTCTTGGATCCTATTTGAAAATTTATGAAACGTGGTCCCTGGAAGAAAGAGAAGGTTTTAGCCTTCTGTAGGCCAGCACCTACATACTAGTATCTTGGCTAGTGCAAGAGCTAAAGGGAGTTGTAGCTCCCTTCCAGGAGAAGCTAGAAAACGAGAGAGAGTTGTAGCTCTCTGCAGGTTGCAGCCTGCGTACTGGTAAAGGACTGCACCACTACATTGTAAACAGAAGTTTCTAATTAAAGAAAGGTAGAGACGAATTGCAGCAGGTGGTTTTCACCCACATTGGGTTTCCACCTTATATCTTGTGTTCTTGTGTTTGATTGTCTTTCTGCTCTGCTTTACTGTCTCTGGCTATTGATTCTGCATCACAGATTAACAATAATCATCAGAATGTTAAATTAAACTAAAAGTTTGCTATGTATACACGGTTTCCCTTCTGGATAGTTGTGTATAAATGCAGGTTTAATTAACTCAAGTAGCGTATAAAATTTTGTTTTAGAAAAGGAATAATTGATCTGATAATACTGATTCACCCCCCCTCTCAGTATTATTTCCAACAATTGGTATCAAAGCAGGTCCTTCTGAAAAAGCTTGATCGATTGAAGGAAGATCTTTCATCATGAGCAACCACGAGAGGGAAGCATCAATCAGGCCACCGGTTTTTGATGGGACAAACTTCATATACTGCAAGGTAAGAGTTACTGCCTATCTTCAATCTCTGGGTACTGAAGTCTGGGATATTATAGATACAGGGTATACTTTTCCAGCATCAACTCCCACAGATCCGGCTGAGAAGAATAAACATGAAACAAATGCAAAGGCGGTCAATACTCTATTGGGATGTCTATCACAATCTGAATTTTTCAAAGTCATGCAGTATAAATCTACTAATGAAATATGGGACAAGATTGTTCTAAGCTATGAAGGAGATGATCAGGTAAAACGAGCAAAACTTCAAACCCTCAGAATTCAGTATGAAATTCTCAGAATGTACAATGATGAAAGTGTGGCTAACTATTTTCTTCGTGTAGATGAGATTGTTAATTGTATGAAAATTTTGGGTGAAGAAGTAAAGGAAGTTGTTGTAGTTGAAAAAGTTCTAAGATCTTTGTCCCCTAGGTTTGAATCTAAAGTTTTCTGCAATAGAAGAAAAGGAGAATCTTCAAAACCTTAAAATGTCACAGCTGCATGGAATTCTAACTGCTTATGAGATGAGGAAAGGAGGACCATCAGATAGGAGAGAAGCTGCCCTCAAAAGCATATGGCAAAGGAGACTACTATGAGTCTGGACACATATCAGAAGAAGAAGAAGAATCAAATTTTGTCAAAAATCTTCAACGGGGCATTGGACGATTCTGAGGTAAGTTACCATTCAAATGATTTGCTTGTGGAAGAGTAGGACACTATGCTACCAAATGTCCTCACAAGGATAAGATTGACAAAGGGAAGGAACCTGTTAGAAGGTACAAGAAACAAAATGCAAATAGGAAAATCTATTACACTCATGAAGATAGTGATGGACTATCAAATAACGATGAAGATGAATGAGGTAATCACTATAAACTTTTAATGGATTTTGAAGATGAGGATTACATGGATGTTATAGATATGGATGGCTTTTATGAAGAAATTTCTAGACTCAAAAGATGTTTAGAAGAAAGGAATAAGATCATTGATACTCTACAAACTCAACTTGATGAAAAGGAAAAATCTCTTGAGAAGTTAGAATGTGAAATTGTTGTCCTTAGAAAAGAAATTGAGAAAACGAAGGCCCTTAATCTTAAATTTGTTAAAGGATCTGAAACTCTGGATGAGATTATCAGTGTGCAGCGTTCCCCTCTAATCAAGACAGGTATGGGGTATAATGGAGAAGCATCTCAAGCTTCCACCTCTAAAAGTTATCTCGATGTAGAAAGAAGGAGTGAGAAAAGGACTAATAGAAATCATTAGGTAAATCAGGGGTAGTCTTCCTCAAGGATGAACAAAGACTATCAAGAAAATCGGGGGCATGGTACCTTAAGGAAAAACAGAAGCTACAACCAGCCACAGATAGAATCTTCCCAATTTTCATCAAGAATGGATGGTAGTAGAAATTACAATCGGTTGGATGATAGTCGAAGAAATTTCTTCAATGGCCAATGTTTTTCTTGCCATAACTTTGGTCACAAAGCAGCTCAATGTGTTGCCTATAAGACAATCATGACTAGAGAAGCTCAAAAACAAAGAAGTATGTCTGCAATCACGAAGATGACATATAACAACTTCTCCGTCCTTGAAAGTGAAATTGAATGTTCTATTTGTAATAATTTTGGTCATGAAGATTCTGAATGCAGGAGTAGGTTTTGGAAGACAACTCAGAGAAACAAACCTCAAGTGCCAAAACATGGAGAATGAAGGAACGGCAACCAGAAAGATGTGGGATAGCTTTATATGCAGAAGGACAAGAAAATCAATGGTACATCGACAGCGGATGTTCGAATCATATGACAGGTGATAAATAAAAACTTGAATCATATACTGACTTAGAAAAGGGAAAGAAAGTTTCTTTTGGAAATGATACTCGACAGCCATAAAAGAAAAAGGAATTTCTTAGTTGAAAGAGGTTGTAAAAGCTGGAAATGTTTTATATGTTGATGGCTTGAAGCATAATTTATTGGGTGTCAGTCAGATGTGCGATAATAGAACCGAGGTGATATTTCGATCAGATGGGTGTAGTGTTCGTGATCTTGGTACAGGAGAGACAGTTATCAAAGGCAAAAGAACTCCAAATACTCTATACATATTTGAAGAAGGAGAACAACAATGTTATTTGAGCAAGAATGATGAACACTGGTTATGGCACCGAAAGTTGGGGCATCTAAGATTTTCAAAAATAAGGAAAGCTTGCAAGTATCAGGCAGTTCGTGGTCTTCCAGACATCAAAATTCCAGACAACACCATATGCAAATCATGTCAATTTGGGAAGCAAACCAGAACTAACTTCCCTGAGAAGGAAGGATTCAGCCAGCAAGCCTCTTTGAGCTAGTTCATACAGATGTATTGTGTCCATTCAGGAAAAGTCACCTCGAGGAGAAGAATACCTTAATTATTCATCGATGACTTTTCCAGGATGGTTTGGTTAGGACTTATGAAGCACAAGGATGAAGCATTCGAAAAATTCCAATCCTTCAAGGCCTTGGTTGAGAATGAATCAGATTACAATATTAAGTGTCTCAGGTCCGACAGAGGTGGGGAGTTTACCTCAAATGAATTTTTCGATTTTTGTGAAGAGCATGGAATAAGAAGGGAATTCTCTATAGCTAGGACTCATCAGCAAAATGGAGTAGCAGAAAGGATGAACAGAACAATCCAACAATGGCTCGTGCTATGCTTGATGAGTCTGGAACCCCCGCAACCTTCTGGGGTGAAGCTGCATATGCTGCCGTGGTTATTCTCAACAAAACAAATGTTCGAGTAAACAGCACTCAAACTCCGCATGAGCTTTGGTATGGTAAGACTCCTTCGGTAAAACACTTCAAAATTTTTGGGAGCAAATGCTATATCAAGAACACTGATGAACATCTTGGCAAACTTGAACCTAGAGCAGATGAAGGCATTCTCCTTGGATATTCTCCCTATAGCAAAGCATATAAATGCTATAACAAAAGACTTGGAAGAATTGTTGACAGCATTGACGTAGTGGTTGATGAAAAAGGATACATCCCCACGCAAGTAAATCATGAAGATATTGAAGAAGATGAAGACTACTCTCCAAATCAAACAGATGATGAAGAAGAACCTCAAGAGGCACCAGAGGAACAGGAAAGGATAGAAGAAAAGACTCCATCTAGGTATGTTCAGAAAAATCATCCTGAATCTCAGATTTTGGGACAGAAGGAAGCAGGTATTCAAACTAGAAGAACAATTGCAGAAGCTTCAAGTTACTTGGCATTGCTCTCCTCCACTGAGCCACAAAATGTAAAATAAGCATGCAAAGATGAAAGTTGGGTCAAGGCAATGGATGAAGAACTTGAGTAGCTTGAAAAGAACAACACTTGGGAGTTGGTTCCTAGACCAAAATATAAGAATGTCATCGGGACAAAATGGATCTTCAAGAACAAGTTGAATGAGAATGGGGAAGTTATTAGAAACAAAGCTAGACTTGTTTGTAAAGGGTATGCTCAATAAGAAGGGATAGATTTTGAAGAAACTTTTGCTCCGGTTGCTAGACTTGAGGCCATATGAATGTTCCTTGCTCTCTCAAGCTTTCAAAAGTTCAAAGTCTTTCAAATGGACGTGAAATCAGCCTTTCTGAATGGGGACTTAGAAGAAGAAGTGTACATTGAGCAACCAGATGGTTTCATCCTTGGGAATGATCCAAATCTTGTATGCAGACTGAAAAAGGCTCTCTATGGTCTTAAACAGGCTCCAAGGGCTTGGTACTACCAGTTGGACAAATATCTTCATCAACAAGGCTTTTCAAAAGGATCAGCAGATAGCAATCTTTATGTCAAAATAGAAAATAACAAATTGCTAATACTTGTTGTGTATGTAGATGACATTATCTTTGGGAGCAATGAAGAAGCTATGAGTCAAAGCTTTGCCTTGGTGATGCAAAAAGAATTCGAAATTTCTTTGCTTGGAGAACTGACATACTTTCTTGGATTGCAAATCCAACAGAATGAAGGCGGTATCTTCTTGTCTCAAACCAAGTACCTCAAGTAGATTCTGAAGAAGTATGGCATGGAAGATGCATAACCAGTATGTACCCCATGGTTACAGGATGCAGTCTTAGTGCAAATGATGAATCAGCAACAGTACATCAGCCAACCTATAGATCTATTATTGTAAGTCTACTTTATGTGACAGGTACCCGACCAGACATCATGCATGCAGTGGGAATAGTTGGAAGATTTCAGGAAAATCCAAAGGAAACTCATCTTCAGGCAGTGAAGAAAATTTCAAATATCTTCAAGGAACTCAAAACTATGGCTTATGGTATCCTAGAGATACAGATCTCACACTTCATGCTTATATAGATGCAGATTGGGCTGGAAGCGTGGATGACAGGAAGAGCACAAGTGGTGGTGCATTCTTTATGGGTTCCAGATTAGTATCTTGGTTGAGCAAAAAACAGAGTTCGATTGTGTTATCTACAGCTGAAGCAGAATATGTGGCTGCTGCATCTTGTTGCACCCAACTTCTATGGATGATGCAGACTTTGCAGGATTTTCAAATCACTTGTACACCACCTATCTCCGTCTTATGCGATAATACAAGTGCAATCAGCATTTCAAAGAACCCAGTCATGCATTCCAAGACCAAGCACATACCAATCAAGTATCACTTTCTCCGGGAACAAGTGTTGGAACAAAAGGTTAAATTGGAGTATGTTCCTTCTAAGGCACAATTAGCTGATATTCTCACCAAACCACTGCCCAGGGAAACTTTTGAATATCTCAGACAGAAGCTGGGAGTAGTTGATGTATCATCTTGCTGTTAAATCTTGTCTGGTTCAGAGAAAAATGGTGTACGCTTGTTGGATAAGGATAATCGGTGTACATACGCTGGCTTGTGCAGAGAAAGTCACGTATATGGAGGTTCGATGTATATCAGAAGGAGCAGGCTTTGGTTGAAGATATTTTGATGTGGGTCTGACAGAATCCATCCGGCACAAGTTCAAGGGGAGCAGATAATCTTCTAATAATGCATTGTTGACATTATCTTAGAAGCTTTTTGCTTCTGGGTCATAGTTGTTGTTGATTTCAAGTGGAACAGAGGCAGAGGGAGAACAGAAGGAAATCTTGATAGATGATCTGAATGGTGATTGATAGTTGCTGGTGCTATCAGTGTTGATGACTTTCATTAGTCTTTTTGTTTAAATATGTCATCTCTATGTCATGTATCTTTTTCTTTTATAATGTCAAGGTCATGTAACGACCTACATTGGTTTCCCCACTATGCCTGGGATGGAGATGTACTATATTTGGTCATCATTTATAATATTCTGATGTATTCCCACTTGGTTGATGGATGATCCCCACTTGCTTGGGTGATGGATGTATGTATTGAGTCTTTTGGTGATAGGAAGGTCTTGTATGATGCATAAGTCTTGGTTCTTCTTGAAGAACATCTCTTTGCAGATCTTGCCTACAGCCAGGGGGAGCATGGTCAGCACAGCAGGACAAAGATTTCAGCATGTACTTAGGGGGAGCACAACCCTTTGCCCTTGATGACAAAGGGGGAGAATGATGTTGAGGATCTAGATGTTGCCATCAAGTCCAAAGGGGGAGATTGTTGGCATTATGGCACAGGATTGGAGCTATGGCACAAGTGTTGTCGTTGATGGCAACTCCCTTTGGTAGCAAATCTCAGTTCAGGCACTCAGCGAGAAGAAAAATACATATACGCAGGTTAATCTAAACAAAGATGCATATACACGCGAGTTATACGTTGAAAAGCGTGTATATGTTGGGGATCATTCTTTTGGTCCATGGTAGTTATTCCTTGGGATTTGAACCTATGTTTTGGACCATGGCGTCTCGTCAGATGTGTTGATCCCTAGTTTTGAGTTCATGGTATTGAAATGTTATGGTTTTGGACCATGGTATTGAGGAAGGCCTAAGACTATAAAAGAGGAAGGAGATCATGTGGCAAACGATCCTCTGAATTATTGAATATCTGATAAAGTGCTAGAGCTGGTATATTGGTAATTGGGTTGTGATGCAGATCTGGATCTGAATGAAGGAGGAACCTTAGCGTGAAAGAAGGATAAGATCTATTCATGGGTCATAATATTTAAGCTTGAATGATAGTATCTTTATATGATTTTGATCTGCTGGATGTGGCGCTTGCTTGATCTATAAGTCTGATAATTTGGGTTAATTAGTGATTGAATATCTGAAAGTGTGAATTATCCTTTATATATCTGTACGCAGGTTCAGTGAAGCAAAGGCGCGTAGACACACAGGTTTAGTGAAGTCATAATGCATATACGCAGGTTGTTTCATACGCAGATGCGTATGCACGCATGTTTGATGATGATAAAGTAGCGTATATGTTTTAAACTGTGATCTTGCTGCTTCTGTTCATTGCTGCTGTGTTCTGGGTTCTGTTTTGGTGTGTGGTTACTGGTACTGTGTTTTGGGTATAGCTGACAGAGAAATATCTACTTGATTCAGATCTAATTGGTGAAAAGTGATTGGTTGATGGAGAAGTTCTTAATGGTTGATTGATGCTCATGGATCCAGTCTGAAAATTTATGAAACGTGGTCCCTGGAAG